>UZAF01017708.1:0-27559 GCA_900617895.1 Haemonchus placei
GTATGTATGTATGTATGTATGTATGTATGTATGTATGTATGTATGTATGTATGTATGTATATATGTATGTATGTATGTATGTATGTATGTATGTATGTATGTATGTATGTATGTATGTATGTATCTATGTATGTAAGTATCGCAACTCGCAAAGGAGGAGCTCCGTTCTTTTGCACCATCGAAACTAGCACTTGAAAACATTGAGCAGAGAAAGAAAGGAAATACTCTCTCTAGAGCCCGGTCAATTTGTCGATTATATGATAATTCCTAGTGTTCCAATCTACTCCTCGTAAGAACAAGTCATGCGCGAAGAACACATGGCCAGCTAGCGTGGGTAAATCTTCCCTAGTCGCGCTGGCCGTACGTGCCGCGTATCGCAGAAATACGATGGGTGATTGGAGCGCAAGATATGTCATTCAGATTGGCTGTTGATGAGTATCAGTTCTTTCTAAAACCTCATCTTCCTTGTAAAAATTTTATTGATCAGTGAGAATGGGAAAAAACGGGAAAAAAACAAGAAAAACTGAAGCAATAATCAGAATAAACCAAAAATGCAAGAAACAGACAGCAAGAAAATGTGTTTATCGATTAGTAGGTAGAGGGGTGAATACGGTGATTGCAGTTTGAGCCGCCAGACGGCTAAAAAGATTTTTCAATGCGACATAGCGACCGTAGGTATTCGAGATATTTCGCCACCTCTGAGTCAGTATCACTAGTCGAATCAAGTTTCCAATTCGCGCGGGTGCAAAGGGAGGTTAAGCATTCCGAACTCCATCGACTGACGAACACCTCAACTGAGATCGCGATACGAACTTTGTGAATGCGGCCAAACCTGCTAATGGATCAAGAGGTTAGGCGTGGGACACGACATGGACTTCGTGAATACGATTGGCCCGAGCTACTCTTTTATTATCGAAAGTTCGTTATAGTGTAAGAATGTCACCTTTATGTAGGCATTAGCCTTGACAAATCTTTCAGCTTCGTCTTCCCTCCCGTCTTGGGTCTTTTCAATGTCGTCTGGAAGTAAAAGTAGTTTGCACTCTGAATATGTGCTATTGTTTTTATCCTCATCAGGAGTAGGATGCCTGATGAGACACAGGAAAAGCCGGTATTGTCAAGAGAGAAGAATCCTTTCCACCTGGTCAGATTTTAACGTCCCGTGAACGTGTGATACAATAACCCCTTCCCTCTGATGTACTGTTTTGGTGCGTCGCAAATGTCACGGGATGCGCCTTCGAGTTACTGTATGACACATTCACGGGACTTCAAATCCCATCTTATCTCACCTGCTCGTTGCATCGCTCGAAAATGTGACCATCACTGTAATTTGAAGAGTAGGAATAGCTGAAAAACTCACCTGACATCACTTTAACCGACTTTTGTTTCTGATCAACAAAAAATGAAATGGTAACTCTGAATTGTATCTAGGCATCTTGAGCACGAACACATTTACATGTACCAACGACTCTCAGCGTGCGTGTCCAGTCGTTCTTTTTGATTGGAGCGCCGCAAGCGATAGCGCTTTGATTAGGGTGCCGCGAATATGATCTTTTGCTGACAGTCGATTTATTTCTTCTTGAAATAGATATATGAGGCAAAGAGGCTGATGTAAATGTAGTTGGTGGGACTGCTATAGGAAACTTCGCGTCTTCATAGCTAAAGGTTAGAGCGCAGAGAAGTGCTGTTCTGGACGGTCATTTTGCGAACCTGTAACGGTGTGAGGAAACGATCTTGAGTTTGTGGGATGAATTCTCCCTCATCCCCAATAGGGAGGATCACCGGGTGGGTTGAATGCTGATCTCGCGTAAAAAGTTGAAATGGAGAGAAGACAATAATGACGCGAAAACTTGTAGCGTTTCCCCAACCATATTTCAACTCATTTTGGTTGTGTACGATTATTTTCTGAATTAGTCATTGCGCAAGATATTCGAAAAATACTGGTCATACATAGCAGCACAGAACGGTTGAGATCACTTATAAAAGAGGTAACCTGCTCTCTGGGCCGTTTGCACCGTACGTGAGTATATGATCGACTTTCGATGAATCTTGGCATGATATGAGTCTCGGTATGAAGGTCTCTTTGTAAAGCCTCAGCCAAGTTGATGTAACTATTTTTTCGACCAACGTTTCGGCGTCGCCTTCATCAGGACCTGGAAGCAAAAAAAATATTGAGATTCACCCATATCGAATACCATTTCAGGCTTCAGCTTAGTTCAAGCATAACCTACAATTATCCAAGAGGGTCTCGTAATTCACAACTGGGAACTCACTTTCGAAAATAGAGAAGATTACCTGTGGACCACCTTTCAAACTGATTATTCAATCGTTTCACAGTGGGTGGGCTCCGGCAAACCTGACCCCCAACTTGAAGCCGGTGGCAAATGTAGCACACACAGGGCGAAGAACGAGGAGAGTTCATTTGTTATGGCCTTGTATTCGTCCTTTGGTTCAGTTCAGGGTTTTCAGCGCCGATCCAGAACGCTTCCAATGTTTTGCGCGCGGAGGTCGTGGGCTCCCCGTATCAAAATTCTGATTGAGACTTCAGACTCTACATCTTCGTGGCACTGCCTACGATGGTCTCCGGGGGGATCTCAGGCCTTGATTTCTTCGGATCTCAAGTATTTTTTGGCTTCCAAATTCTGGCGAAGGCGACAACGGCGAAACGTTTGCCGAAGAAAGAGTTACATAATTTTGGCTGAGGCTTTACAAAAACACCTTTACTTCGATACGTGAGACTGATTCAAAAAGGGATACTACTTCGCCGCACGCACCTTCGGACGCACGTAATGCCACATACTCCAGAAACAAATGCCAATGACTGGCATTACATTGAGTGTTGTCACGGACCTCTTCGCGCAAGACCTAGCCTTCCAACGACAAGTTTGGTTATTCTGTAGCCGTGGTATTAATTTGGGGCCGCTTCCCCGTCTTACTCCTTTCAGTGGCCCAATCAATGTTTCCACGTGTTCGTGATGGAACGCTTCTCACCCACAGCCTTACCCCAAGTAAACCCATGATTACCATATACCTTGAGAAATTAGAATCGAACACTCCGCTACATTGTAATTGCAACTTCCCTCAAATTCATTACAAGAAAACGCATTATTTTCAAACTTTATCAGCGATATATATTTACAAAAAATATACATATGTACATGAGATCTCCGGAAGGTTAAAGGCACTTAACAACAAACTGCTTAGGCTTTGACCTTCTTCACTGCTTTCGGCTTGGAGGCCTTCGGCTTTGTGGCCTTGGGCTTGGATGTCTTAGCCGTCGCCTTCTTAGCGGTCTTAGCTTTGGGTGCCTTGGCCTTCTTCGGACTCTTAGCTTTCTTCTCTGCCTTGGGCTTCTTAGCTGCAGCGGCCTTCTTCTTCGGACTCTTAGGCTTCTTAGCACCAGCGGGTTTCTTTGTGACGCTCTGTAAAGCATAACTTTCTATAACCTCCAAACAGATGCAATCATCATGCATTGAATAGAAGTGAGTGGATAATTTAGTACCAACCTTCTTGACGGCAGGAGCAGCGGCTTTCTTCTCTCCGAGTCTGAAACTCCCGGATGCTCCGCTTCCTTTAACCTGCTTCAGGTCTCCCTTCACGACACCTCGTTTAAGGGCCAAACGGAGTTGAGCATTGATCTGAAAGCATGAGATTTACCACCTGTACACTTAAAAACCGAATCATAACTGCAACAACATTATTCGGATAGGTAACGAAAAGTCAAAATCCCACCTTGGTCACATTCTCGCCGAGTTTGTAATGAGCCAGCATGTACTTGAGGATGGCGGCTTTGGACGATCCAGACTTATCCTTGAGTTCAGAAATGGACTTTCGGATCATGGCCGAGTAGGTCGGGTGGGACGCAGCCTTCTTGGCGGTCTTGGGCTTGGAGGCCTTGGCAGGCTTGGGTGAAGCAACAGCTGGAGCAGACATGACGACTTGAGTTGAATTGACAACGAGCTGGAGAGGCTGCGCCGTGGTCGCTTACATAGCGGGCTGGGTTCCCCCGTCGCGCCCCCACTGCGGTTGACAGCGCCGTGGACCTAAACGGCGCGGCGCTGTGTTGACTGTTGCATGGCAAAACATCAACAAAACAACAGTCACTCAACGAAACAAGTTCCAATTTGGTGGTTGGATGTAAAAAACATTTTACTATAAGCTCACAAAATTCCATCGCGAAATTCGCAGCCCAAATGCTTATTAAGCACGCGAAAGTTGGGCGTTGACGTTTCTGTCACATAAGTAGGGACCATTTGGCAAGGGAAATCCGACCAATTCCAAAATCCAGGACTAAAACCTGTGTGTTTCCTTGGAGTACTATTATCCTAGAGTATATACAAGTAAATGGCCGTCTTTAACGACCATCGTGTGGAAGGTGAGCCTGCCTGGAATCGACGCCGCGTAACACAGATAACTATAATGTGGGGCCAAGTTCCGAGATTCAAACAGTATTACTCAACCAATTTCAATCTACAATGTGAGTAGGTCATATCCCTTACAAGTTTTTGAGAAAGGCTTCTAGCTCCATTTACGAATTCGAACTTGCCAACGAATTTGCTGCTGTTTTGCATGGACCCCCATGGCCCGACACTCGACTAGCGCGCACAAACAACACTGGTCCAATAGGACCACAACCGAAACGTGAATCGTGCGATGCTTTCCTTTATGAAACAGGCCAAACAGAGTGAGAGCTCTAATATTTTTTACAACTAATTTGTGTATTTCTGCTTGGCCTTTTTTCGTAGTGATGCCGATATGCAGCGATACAAGAGCTCTTGGTTTTGTTACAAAATGGATGTCAATGAGTCTTGGTTGACTGCTATTTTTATACATCACCGCTGAGGGAGGATCTTCAAAAGCTAGCACGCTTCTTACACGCTACTCCTTGAAATTTCGGTCACAGAAATGCCATGTGCGCGTACTCGGAGTACCACTTAGCTGTGAATGTGTTCTTGTGATGTAGCCCAACTTGTGATACCTTGAAAGACGCCTTCGCTCACCTCGGAAATTCTAGATATATAACTGAAGGGAATATATAGGGAGGGGGAGTGATCACGTTGTGCTCGGAAGCGTAGCTCGAGTCCTGTATAAAGGGGCGAACTGAATGATGAGGTCAATGATGATTTCCCTTCCGTCCTGTTGAATCGGTTGAGTGAACGGGAACTGAACATACAGTGGAAACATATACTCGGTCATTGTTGGCCCCACAGCTTTGTTGGATGGGTCGGAGACATTTCCGTGGACATGACTTTAAAAGCACAGTTCGTGATAATTTTGAGGTACCTGCTTTTATTCGAAAAGCGGAAGTATAGACTGGGGGTAGTTCATTGGTAGTGGAGGAAGCGAGGAAATTTGCCGATTTCGAGAGAAAGAAGATTCCTCAAAAATAGGGAAAATAGAGGTTAGACGAAATTGCCATGACGAAAATAATGTGAAAGGTGTATTCACGAGATTTCAGTTCTTGCAGTTGCACAACGAATTGACTACATCAAGCCAGAACTGTACAGAACTGATTTCCACTCTCGCTATGGTTTATGACAAGTTGTTTGAACATCCCACATGGGTTCCCTTGTGATCTACAATGCCGGTGAAACTCGTCCGAGGGTGCACACGGGCCAATCTTTGGGCTTTATAACTCCCTAACTAGACCATTTTCCGACCTAATAAAGCAAGGTATGCGAGGGCCTCGAATTCACACTGTCGGGGAATCTCAGAAACCATTTTTATCGTGAACTGTGCCTTTAAATCTTCAGCCTAGAGAACAAGCTTTGAAACTCCATAAATTGAAAAATGAAAAGGGACATGTTTGAAGCTTTGATATAAAAGCTTTCAATAAGAAGTAACTTGACCTGAGATGTAGGAGATGTTACAAGGAACTCTGAAGATGAGAAAACTGTGTAGTTTGAAACGTAAGCCATAGCGGTTCAGTAAGCTCTAAGATTCTTAAATACACTGCTTCAAGGTACCCAACTCCGAAGGACGTCCTTCTCGTTGAACCTGAGTGGGTCTCACTGTCTGGGCAGCTTGACCCTCGATTATTTTGACCACGGTGTTGGGGGATTCTGTCACTCGAAATTAGAAGTTAGACTCAATGAGTAAGTTTTGCACAGTACCTTATGTCCTGAACTCGTTAAGCGCCTAAGAAAGTTATTGGGAATATGAATCATAGAAAGTTCAAAACCTCCGATTCCAGTCATCAAATGACACTTCATGAAAAACTATAAAGATCTGATGGCGTTCACCGGTTTTCGCCCGATCACGTCTCTGAGAATTTGCTGAGAGATAAGGGGGTGAAAAATCAGTTGCCGACAAGCTTGTAAGGTGGAGCCGATGTTGGAGGAAGGAACCATCGGAACCGTCTTGAGTCAGGATGGAGTGACAGTGCAACTAAATTTGTTCTTTTAATAACTTTGGAGTTCGAGAAGTAGACTAGAGGGAGTGCGCCTACAGCCGCTCACGAGAGCAACAGTTTTTCTAAATCTCTATGGTCTTTAGTGTTTCATGGAATGACTCACCGAACTGCCAGGGATTTTCGAAGAGACCAGCGCCATATCACCTGAAGAGCTCATCATCAACAGCATCATTTGATTACCAACGAAGTTTCATTTACACATTTTGCCAACAACATGCCGACTTTTTCAGTGCCACTATGTTCCTCATCTACACATATGTATGCCATCCACTTCCACCTCGAGATCTCTCCTTTTCATTACGTATGTGATCTTGTGGATCTGTTCATTTGGAACCAACACCTTGAACATCGGTTCAGTCTTCATTTTGTCATATTGCGTTGTGTTGAAATGTTGCTGGGAAGGAAAAAAAAACAAGGTGCTCACCATCACCACAGAGGTATTCTCGATAAGCATCAATGTTTGTGAACTGGGACCTCACTGAAAATGGCCCGTGGGACGGAGACGGAGTCTTTAAAAATCTTCGAAACCAAGATTCTCTTCGCCCAAAACTAAGGCTTGGTTTAGCGATGTATCAGGAAAAGACGAGTTTTTGAAAAATAATCTGCCGTCGAACAATGAGCCTTTTTTGAGAGAATCATCATACAAAGCCCTCTCTGCCTCTATGTATATGATGATAAGGGTCTTTCCTGGACCTCATGGTGCATTTGATGGATATTATGCTTAAATGAGATCTCGCCGGGTCTGGGAACTTCTCCCTTAACGCGGCGCCGCACACGTCGCACCCGCCGCGTATCGCAGGATTGCGATGGAAGATTGGAGCGCGCGATTTGTGAGGTAGGGAGTCCTTTAATTATTTGAATNGGCTGACCGCTTTCTTCAATTTCAATGCAGCCTTGATCGTCGCTTATATAGGAGGAGTCATTTTAATTAATCAAGTCTAATAAACATGAAAACGAAAAAGAAACAGAAGAAAAGACGATCAAATCCAATAAAAAAGCAAGACAATCAACGAAAAATATTTTGCCGCATGCCGCTAAGGAAAATGTTGCGATCGGGGAGAAGTTCCGTTACCCGATCTCGCCAGTGGAGAAAAGACGTCATTGATCTCCAACATTTCGAAATCGGTGCCAACCACAACAAATAGGCTGTATGCATGGTCAGCCCAACACGACTGCCCCGCACTCTTCCTACCTGGTTCATAACACATAATAGATCATACAATATACAAATCATACATAATTAATCTATGCTAGAAAGTCCTCCCAGCTTTGGATCTGTTTCAATGAGTACTATGTAGATGGTGTGTATTGATGATGCAATAAATTTTACTGTACCGTATGTACTCATTAAAACGGCTCTGCAGCTGGGAAGTCTGGCTTGGAACGATTGAAGGCACAGTTCACGAGAATTTTGAAATACCGTTTTTCAGTCGAAAAGTGGAAGTCTATATTGGGAATAGCTCATCGGTAGTTTAGAAAACGAAAAAAATTCGCCGATTTTGAGGAAAATATGGCTCTTTAAAAGTAGAGAAAATAGAGAGTGTACAAGATTAAAATGATGGAAATAGAATTGAAGAGGTATTCGGACGAGATTCCAGTTTTTGCAATTGAACAAGGAGCTGAGTGCATCAAGCCAGAACTGTGCTAAACTGCCTTTCCCTGTTGCTATGAGTCATAGCAAATTGTTCGAGCCTACTACATGGGTTTCTTTGTGATCGATGATTTCGACAATGCTCGTTCGAGGATACACACAAGACAATCTTTTAGCCTTTATAACGCCCTAACTAGGACGTTTTCTGACGTGTTAGCACAGATATGGTATACGAGAGGGCCTCAATTTCATCCTATGGAGAAATCTCAGAGACCATTTTTATCGTGAACTACGCCTTTAATTATATGAAAGAAGAGCACTGGAACACTGTTGCGGAAACGATTTTGTAAAAAATTTAGTAGGCTAGCCTACGAGTAAGCCATCACAGCCATAACAGTGCGCACGGTCAGGTCTCCCAACTATAGATATACAGTTTTCCAGCACCTGGACTGTATATTTAATGGAAGGTCATTCAGCAATCAGAGGGAGTTGAAAACCAGCTCCTATGTCTTTATCGCTTTTAAGTGTCTGGAGTTACGTTTACCTCAAAGACAGAACCTTATACATCTTGGTGACCGAAATGTGTAAATATGAATGATTTATAGTTCAGTTAACATTTATGTCTTGAGGTGAGACATATCGCTTCAAAGACACTAGTCGATAAGTTTGTATTTATTTCTTTCAGAACGATTTCAGCTTATCATAGCCAGTAGCAACAAAATCAATCAATCTAGCAATACACACGCGGAAGCCCTCCTCCCAATGTACGTGTTGTAAATTGCTTGCTCAAGTCTTGGTGACGTTTCCCTTTATGTCCTAAGCTTATTCCCTTGTTCCATGTTTGTTTTATTTTTCTTATTTATGTTTTGACTATTTCGTAACGTTTAAAAGTACTATCAGTTTATTTTGCAATCGTCTCCACGCATTACAAGGAGCTGGGATCTGCTTTTCTCGGCACAATTCTCCGATAACTGTAGATATGAACAGTATGTGCATAAGTAAATATGAACAGTATGAGTCCAGTAACTGTATGGGAGTGCTAGCATTTTCATTGTGAGAATCGCAAAAAGTATGATGTGAATCAAAGGAAAGTGAGAGTTGGCCGTATGATCTTCGAAGTGAAATAGATCTCGATGTTTGTATCCGAATCATCTACATACATATTTCAGAATATACATATGTATATAAATTGTACGGAATATCGTAGTTTCAAAGATCGGATTCAGCCATCTCATTGGGAGGCTTCGTTGCGATTCCACAGATCTTCTCCCAGTATTCCCTAAACACAGCATTCTTACGACAGATATCAATCTCCATGTTTAGCGATGAAAAGGTCATACCCACAATGCTTCACAGCTGGCCAGCACCATTTCGTGCCAAACATAGCTAAGAGGTGTAAATCTAGCAATTACTATCTATGCTAAATATTCTTTCATTCAAAAACTTTGGTCAATGAGATCCGGACTAGCAGCGCATTTTTTGGTGAGGATCTTGTGATCAGATGAGTAAAAGGTTTCAATTGTCGAAGCTAACTACCCCCCTACGACGGGGAAATTGCGTCAAACACGAGGACAATGGACCCCAATATAGGAGCTGACTCTCGCATGAGAATCCTAAGNCCCCCCCTACGACGGGGAAATTGCGTCAAACACGAGGAAGGAACCCCAATATAAGAGCTGATTCTCGTGTGAGAATTCTAAGAGTCCTTACCATGGCAGGAAGGGATGATATGCGGAAAAGCATCACTCATTCGTCTGACTTCGAAGGGAAGCGCTCAGTGATGTTTTATTGTGGTCAGTTTTGCGTCCTTGAACAAAGCGAAATCTCACCGCCTCCCTTCAAATCCCGTCAAACTTTTACAAAGTAATTGAAAGGAACGAGCAGGAAGGGACGTTATTTTGTCAAAGTAATTGCGCTTTTCGCGATAGGCCTCTTGATATACCTATCACGAGACATATGTGAACATTGCTGTATTTTTCGACAAGTATGTTTGCTTAACACGGTGAGACTTCTTTTAAATTAGTCGATTAGAAAAACGGTCAGCGCTGTCACCACTCAGTTCTGGCTCAGTCAAACACGCTGAACACTACCTCGGTAAGGTAGCATGACGGCAGACGGGAAGCTAAATTTGGCACGAGGATTTCGTGGTTGCATGCATAATTTAGTCACGGTGCCGCTCGATTCCCTCCGCATTACCACCGTATCACACGTTATGGTGGGATTGTGCGAGTTTTCTATGTGCCAATCATCTTGCGGACTGGTTCGGGTGTCCCTGCGCCCATTTTTTATCTAAACTTTAGCATGATTCCCCTCCAGGGAACAACTACATATACAGAGTAGTCCACTATGTAGCACCCTTCTTGACGTTATCAATCTGAGCTTCCACTCGACAATTCCGTTTTTGTTCTGCGCTCTCGCACATCGACTTCCTCCAGAATCGTACTGACGTGTAAACGCTTATGTGAACTATTCACTGCTATCGCTGACCCGCCGATGTTCAAGCCAGATCTTTCACCCTGCCACACGAGTCCGGAAACCAATTAATTGTCAAGCCCCAAGGGACGGAATTCTTGATTCATCTATACAGACGTCGATCAAGGTCGATCGCATGCAATGTGTATTTAATGCGCCACCTGCCATTGCACCACCCCGCCCGTGCGGGACAAGAATTAGCTCACAAGGAAGGTGTAGCATGGGGCGCTTAACAGGTGCCCTTATTGTGATTTTGTTGTCAGGCTTTTGCCGCGTTGGCGCTAAACAAGGTCACGTCGAAAGCTAAAGCTTTTTTAGGTACATAGAGAGCAAGGTCATTCCAGTAGCGCATTCTAAATTCAAATGATTGTTCGGCGGGATTAAATACTCTGCAGTGGTTGCCAGGGTCAACAATGCTTTTGAGAAGCATGAATTGGATGTCTTCCGATAGTCACTGAGCATAACGGTCTTTCTTCGCGCTTTCGCTGTATTACTAAGGATTTAGTTGATAAAGCTAAGTATTCCTTTAGCAGTAAAGCCGAACATTTCGTTCAGCAAAATTGTGGGTTGAACTGGAATGCTATTGTGGTAAGTATCAAAAGCCCCTACAGCATGGCATGAATAGGTGAGTAGAAGTTACATTATTCTCAGCATAGAAGCGTAGCGTTGCTTCACACTGTTCCACTCGACTGGTGTCAGCGTGTCTCTGACTAGACTGATGACTCCGTGGATGAAATCCGGTGTCAATTGTCGGGACATCGCAATGTAGGCCAGCTCCGGTGTTGCGTCATTCGCTCGTACCTCGAAACGACCATTAAAGTAGAGTAAACATCAATGAAGGAACACTGTTAAGACTACGACGTTACCAGATCTACAGCAGGAGAAACAGCATACACAAAGACTTTTTTGATTCTCTCCATCACATTGGCAGCTTCCTCTTCTCCGAGATCCTGAACAAACTTATTATCACCAGGAATGTTCTGTTGTTCATAACTCTTGCTTACCTTAACCAAAGCTTTATAGCTATCGTTTACAGTCTTGAGCTGATCAGAACTTAAATCCGTTATCAGGTAATCATACAAATCTGAAAAGTTGGCAATGAATTTGATATAGTGATCTTTACTATTGTATTTGTTGCTGATCACAAACGCTAAAAACTCATTCTGGAGTTCCTAAGCTGTCATGGAATATGCTGGAGGGGTGGCGTTTGGCTAAGCAGGGGGCAAATGCAGTGCCCGCAGTAGGAGGATTTTAATTTACACGAAAGCTAGCGTCTTTTTCGTTTTTTTGTTCTGAGTTGGTTCGACGCTGATTATTCCTTTGAATTGGATACAACATTGCATTCAGCTCATCAAGCTCTACAATTTAAATAAACTCCCGATTTTGGAGGGATATTATGTTCAACTTTGGAAAGACAGGGCCGGCATCGATAATAGATACCGCACAACCTACCGGCCACATAAAAAATGTAATATTCCTCCGAACGTAAATGTATGCCTTCAATCAAGGCTGCTCCAGAACGAAGCTTTGCTGGTCTCATGTAATTATCTGAAGAAGTAGATGGGCTGAGTTCTGAACTTCTGAACTTCAATAAAAGCAGTTTGACCCAAAATTACCGAAAATTTGAAAAGCGAATTTGCGAGAGCTAAACTTCATCATACTGAAATAATACTGTAATTGGCGGATACTGTAGCTGTCCAAATATTGTCAGAATGTAATTAATGTACAGAGAGTTTCTACATGGCTCCCATAACACTTTTCGGTCTCTCTAAATGCTAGTGACTTTTCGAATGCGACCTTGTCTTTGAGAAGACGAGAGCTCATTATGGAACAATGTCAAAGTTATCAACAGTGTCAATGAAAAATTGACTCTATAGCTCTACGATGGCACAGTCTGCTTAAAGGCTCAGTTCATTATAAAAATGGTTTCTGAGATATCCCCATAGAATGGAATCGAGGCCCCTGCTGATACCATATTGCCGATGTCACGTCGAGAAACGTTCTGCATAGGGCACTGTAACGGGCCAGAGCTTGTGTCGTGTGAATGCCACACCTATAGTGGACGAGTTTCAACGGCTCTGTAGAGTATGCACCCTTCACAAAGGGACCAATGCAGAAAGTTCAAACAACCTGTCATGACCGATAGCAGCAGTGAAAGGCAATTCTGAAAACTTTTGGCTCGAGATAGTCAGCTCCTTGTGCACTTACAACACTTGAAATCTCCTTCAAATACCTCTTCCATGTCATTTTCGCCATGGTATCTCGTACGAACTCTATACTCACTATCTTGGAGAAATTTATTTTCGCAGAATCGGCGAAATTTCTTGCTTTCTTCACCCCAATACACTACTCCCAACCAATACTTCCACTTTCCAATTTAAGAAGGGCATCTCAAAATTATCGTGAACTGTGCCTTTGACACATGAAGCGAATTTCTGGAGTAAAAAGCTTGAATAGATCAAATATGAATTCATATTTAGTGTTTCCGCTCGGTGTTCTGTCAAAGTTTGGCGTCGTTTCAAGAGGGAAGCAATTGGACAAAGTTGTGAAATTCCTTGGCCTCATCCAACTCTGGTTGCTTAGAAAATTGGATTTGTTTCAGAACGGGTAGTCTATGAGTTTTCTCCAGCAGTTACCCCATAGTTCCATTGTGCAGAGTGAAAATTAAACAATACGCTATGAAATCGGAAAACTGCGGTTTTCTAACAGTATGTATATGCCAGACAGTTATACTAATGCGAATGGGAGCAGGTCAATTACTTTGCACCCAAATTCGCTCCGCAATGGAAATCAAATAGCATATTCAGTAAACCATAGTACCCTTTGTTGATCGTATTTTCTTGAAAAGCGCAAGGCTTCAACAGTAAAGGGATCCAAGAAGGTATCAAAAGTTGCGTTGCCAAAATTCAAAAGAGTTTAGATAAGGGAAATCGAGATCGTGTCACTAAAGATACCCTTTGTTGCTTGAGGGCACAGTTCACGATAATTTTGATGTACCCTATAAAAGTCGAAAAGGAACTATGGCTTGGGAATAGTGCATCGGTGATAAAGGAAACGAAAGAACGAAAGAATTCGCCGATTCTGCGAAAAAGGCTCTTCAAAAGAAGAGAAAATAGAGTTTGTATAATGACGGGAATAACATGGAAGCGGTGTTTGGACGAAATTTCCTTTGCTGCAGCTGCGCAAAGAGCTGACTATATCAAGCCGAAACTGTCTAGAATTGCATTTCATTGTCACTATGGGCCATCCCGAGTTGTTTGAACTTCCTACAAGAGTTCCTTTGTGAATGGTGCGGCCTCGATGCCGTTGAAACCCGTCGCGCATACACGCGGGACAATCTTTGAGACATATAACACCCTATCTAGGCTGTTTTCCGACCTTATAGCGCTACATATGGTGTACGAGGGGGCCAGAGATTCAACCAAGCGGAATACCACATAGGCCATCTTCGTCGTGAACTGTGCCTTTGAATGTGTAGGTACCTTAGAAACTAAACTACCTCTACACACTTATGAAGTGTAAAAAGAACGTTGGTTGAGTTCATTCTCGTACTTAGCTATAATAATTGCTCTGATGTACAAGGATCGAAGATCCCCTGATGTTGCCAACCCATAGAAATGTTTTGGCTGCACGCGTGTCGAAAAGGATATAAATGGATTGACAACAACACATGTATGTAGGCTACTGGTGAACGGTAACCGCGACCATCATCTGAAAAGCAGTAGGTGATCTCGACCACCTACTGCTTCTTCAATGGAATTAATGAGATCAGACTAGACCCGTGTAAAAATGATGCTTGAGTGCTTACAGTACGTTTCTTACCTGTCATTATCTCCTCGGTGGTCTTATTCGTATGGATGTCGAAAGCTGTGATGTCGATAGCCTGAAACCGCTTTAGTGATCATTCGCTCTGTTTCATCCCTTGACTTGTGTAACCAATTGATCTGAAGCCATCTCGACTGCTTTCAGCACAATGCAATGGGTTCATGGCATTAATTTCTGTTCAGCAGCTTGAAAGCGAAAATGCTTCTGGGTCACTCTGCTGTCAGCGCCTGCTCCTGCGAACCGTTTCATGTGGAAGCGGCGGTCAGTTTAGTCAGGAAAATGTAACTTTCAACCACCTTTTTAGCTTGAAATCTGAAAATTACAGGACATAGTTTATTAGAAACCGTATAGTCTCTTATGAATTCCGTTCTCCAGAGTTCAGCTGCAAAATGCTCTCCCCACTGTTTCCACCGACCAGCTTTTGCTGTAGTTATTCGATGATGTGGCACAGCCAGTGATCTGTAGAGGAATGATGGAGTGGTAAGCCCTAATCTTCATTGTGCCTTTCCAGCTATCTCATCAGTTGTCGAAGGTGGCATTAGAAATTTGAGCGACGTAGTCATGCCTTGTCAAGGCGCTCCCGAGGGTTACCACTGGTCTTCTATTATATAGAGCATTCCAGGGTACTGGTCTTACCTCGAAATACTCATAAATTCTTTCCCTGAACCATTTTTGGATATTTTCGCAACCAACCTTCGAGATTTGTTGTTCGGTGAGGAAGCCGGTGACAAGGTCGTTCACTTTCTTGATGAGAATTGCCTTCGGTGTGAGTGCAACCTGACCAAGAGCTCCAACGAGCATTGCGAAGATCCACAAGAATTTCATTTTGGGCCTGATTATTTGGTAGATTACCTCATGGATAGCAGGACAAACTGTTTCACGATTGTCATTCAATGAACGAAGAAGAAAATCAATGGGCTTCAAAAATAATGCGAACAAAGGGCGGTAACAATCAATTTGTGTTTTTCCAAATTTTCCGAAGTACTCCCCTCCAAGGAACACAAATTCATACACGACATTCGAATCAATGATCCTTAAAAATATTAAAAGCAAGCTCACGGTAGCGGAAGCATGAAATGGGTAAGGTGGGGGCGGCGGAGATTTCTCACGATTCCATTTCCATCTTTTCGTAAGGTTCGTTGGCCTTAGTGCTCTCACAAAGTAGCGTTGCCGTTGAACTAGAGGTCACTAGTCAGTGGTCATAGCTGCTTACGTTTTCATGGCTCTGCTACCTGTGAGCACGGTCATCCGGTCGGGGGAAGGAATTCTCCACTGCCTACACTTTATGCTTTACCCTACAGTATACTTGCCATTGAATACTTGCCCAAAGATCCTGCTGCATTATGGAAAAATATTCTGCAGATTGCGAATCGAGTCTGCTCATGGTTGTTATTTACAGACAAAACTAGCCTTTACGTGAGGCCTTTGGAATTCTCGGAGCGTTGCATCTCACCTTACTTTCCAATATTCCGTCGGAATAGTCCTTGAACTTTCCTTAATTGAGCGATGAGCTAACGAGAGGCTAGGCATTAAAGAAGCAACAATTTTGCTGTTCCAGTTTATAATTTGTGAAAGGGAAGTTAGGATCATGCTAGAAAGTGATCTGTCACGGGCCAATATGAAGATTTTATTGAATGAACGTGGGCAGCGAGCAGACCGTACAACAGCCAGCAGCTTTAATCTGACCATCAGTGAATGGTGAATATCAGATTCTTGACAAAAGTGTCATAATCAACCAGGCTCCGCATCCCTAGCTTATCCGAATTCGTCCTTTCGGAACATTTGCATGACTATAATGATACAATGAGCGAAATGAGAAAATATGAGGGAAGCACATTTATTTAAGTGTAAAATTTGTCAAATCAGCACGTAACGAGATTAATGCGTTCCAAACAAGAAAAACTCTTCTGGAGGTTGTGATAACGTGACTGAATGCTTAGAAGGAATGTCTAAACTAAATCACTACATACAATGTATGATTTCATGTTTTTGAGAAGACATGGGAAGCCTTCTATAGTGTAGCAAGATGTTACCTGCTTGGTGGAAATGACGGAGCACAACAGCAGGTATGGTTGTAATCTCTCTTTTGAACGAAAAAATACATGGCACGTGAAAAAAGAAGGATTTATTGAGAGCGAATTAGAACCAGGGATGAATGGAGTCAACGTTCTCGACAAGAGGTTTTATAGCGCTTAAATGGAAGGCCGGCTGTTTGCCAGATGACTCCTGTTGACTCCCTATTGTCGCTACGCGATGAAGCGCGACTTCAGAGGCGAGAATTATCACTTCACTTCCCGAGAAAGCCGATTGCAAGCGCCTCGTTGTGCTCACCGCTAGTGAAAAGAATAGTAAAGGGAGCCTCTCAACTAGCGTGACCTCACCAACTGCATTTAGAATTGAAATTGGACTATCCGCACCGCTTTATTAGACCAGGTATTGAAAGCTTCTCCTTCCACTTGTGCCGTTTTACTCCTGCTCATCACTCAATTTCTTCAAGACCTTAGTCTTCTTGCACAGTTTCTTCTGTCAGTAAATAGACACAAAACAATTGTTCGGCTTCAAATAAATTTTTTGGAACAATGCTTTCAGGATAAAACTGATGGAGATAGAAGAAGTCGTGAAAGACGTTGCACCTGACTGTACGTAAATTCTGAACGGCCTCAAATTATTTATTCATGTGAACAGGCAGCGTCTCATTCGCAAACCAAATCTCAAGCGCGGTTTTGCTTGCGTCTTCGACACTCAAGTCATTTTGGGATGCTACTGATCTTGCAGCAAATAGAAATATATAAAAATACAGATCAGTACTGTTCGGAACGGTAGATAATGAAAAGCCAGCAAATTCGGAAATAACATAAAACACTTGTGCCCAAACCTAACTTGTTTCAGAAAAAAGCAAATCACATAATATTGTTCTAAATATAACTAGAGGTACAGAGATATGAAGCACACAATCACTTACATGTTCCCGGGATCGAATACCGGATCCATGCTTCCTTAGGCCAACCAGCTTCGCAACCTTCTGCTGTCGGTTATTTGGCACCAAATTCTTATTGTTAGCTGAAAAACACGGGCTTGTGCATAAGTCCTCGTCGGGAAGCATACTGATTTGAGGAAGGTCCTACAATACGGAATGGGAGTCAAATGTGGGGCGAACCCTAGAATTCCACCGAATCCGGGATGTATCAACGCCAAACACTATACCTTTTCAATAGAGTTGCACAATAGGAATCACCACATAGAACCTTCACTTTCCACTCGGCGCACGACGCAAATAGTCACTGATCACTCTGAGCGTTTGCAGATATCTTTACAACACCGACGAAACGGGTTGCGACTATTTATTTCTTATCCTGTGAAAACGTTCCACCCATGAATAGTAACTTTGTTTGAATCGATGTTGATTCTCTTTGCAAAAACAAATATTTAGGGGAAGCACTCACTTCAAATAGAAATGCTGAAACCGGGATCCTAACAACATCTTATTTAGGATATCTGGCAGGTAGTATGATTACTCTTTATATATTGTTCTCACATTGCAACTCACGAAGGAAGTAGACTAAGGTAAGATATCTCTAAAAGATCAGTTCGAAACTAGAAAGGTGGTCAGGTCCTCTGAAAAGAAGGACGTCTTCTCTTCAGTGGAGAACGGGAGAGCAGCGTCGATTTTTCAGGTTTTGTAAAAGGCTGATTTGTCGGAACGTCAGCCATTCAAGGTTTTGTCAAACTCATGTGAAGATATGTCCACAAAAGATACCTTGTTTGGCTCTCATCAATTGTGACTTTTACTTCTTGAACTCTGCGACCGAGTTTTTCAACAACATCTTAATCGGGTGAGGTCCCGTCCCCGTGCTTTCGCATTCTTCGAGCCTAGAAGGACAGAAGTTTTACAGATGCAGTTTGGCAGCTCTCGTAGATCAAGATCTTAACTCTCTTAAAAATTACTCATGGCCGAGCGCGCTGCGGACGCCATCCCATTTAGCCCCTATCGACAACTGTACAAACCCCTTGACACTGCATTTAATGAGAAGACCCCCCGAAAATCGGTTGCTCCGGTCAGAAGCTGCGCAGTGCTGCCAAGGGTCTAGCTTTAAGATGACTGCCACAAACTTTTCCCTACATATTAGTTTGAGGGGCCTTAGCCATGATCCACAAAGCCTCAAAAGCTCGCTATGCTGCAATTTCGGGTTCAAGTGATAATAGTGACCGCGCGATCTTGAAGCACGTGTTCGTTCCCATGACTTCGCACCCTTCCCCNTCCCCCCCCCCCCCCCCCCCCCCCCCCCCCCACCTTGAAAAGAAACCATTCTGGACTCAAGCATGTCGTCCAAGTGTTCTTTTATCTGTAGGCAGAGGGATCTACTTGTTCCTCTAATACTCTCCTTTTCACACTGAATGCACGACATTCGATGTCATGTAGTTACCTTCCTCTCCATCCGATAGGGCTTGTGAAACACGAAAGAGTTGGGGTGCAGGCGATCATTCGGACGATTTCGGCCGAGTCGTTCTTCAGACTCTTCTTGCTTTTGTCTTTTCTGACTCCGGAGAAGGCGAAAGAGCAGCAACGTTGGTGGAATAAAGCATTGTTTCCAAAAGTCTTGATGTTTGAGGAATGAAAGTCACAACTGTGTCCACAATGATTGAGCAATTACTGTAGTTATTGAAAAACGTCTGAAAGGGCGAAGTGCCGGAGAAGTTTAAAGCTAAGGAATTTGGAGCTGACAGATAGGAGGAATGGCTTGCAGGCAGTGTTTGTTAGGGATCACTTGATGACCGTCACAAAGTTAAATACGAGCAATAGATTCACTCCTGAACACAGGCAAAAATCTCTTTATCGGTCATGTAACAGATATAACAAGCATAAGGAACAATGCAAAATCGTACTCGGATATTAGGGAACTTTCGAGAGATAACCATTGTAATGACTAAATATGAAGTTATTTGAGGATGCATTCTATCACTGAATGCTTCAAAGGACTGTGATCGTGGAACTGGTAAAATCTTTTCCGAGTTCTCCACTTGCAAGTAGTTGCGTAACTTGATTGAGAATTTGTTGCCATTTATATTTGCTCCACCCTGCGATGATCACATTTGAAATCTAAATTGCGAATAATAAATGTGTATACTGATCTTTACATATCACTTTGCCTCTCTTCTGAGGCGTAAATGAAACCATCCCAGATAGGATCGGTCTCAGGAGAAGAATGATCCTGATGTAAAGTAATCCTGATTTAATTCATATTTAGTCGCAATTGGTAAAAATTAATGAGCCACTCGATCCATTTCGAGTTGAACCCAATCAGTTTTGGTTTTGCAAACTTTTACGAAATCCTTCTCGTCTACTAGTCTGAATCCCTCCTATGTAGGGTGAAATCACTAATGATTTAAGAAAAATCACCTCAAGAACTCGTGTAAGCTGAAAATCGCTGAAAAGAAAACCGACTGGTTCTTCTGAAAAGTATGTGTGTTATTGGGGTTGATTGGTACAATGAAAATAGTAGTAGATAGTCATGGTCGAGTAGCGGTCCTAATTGCGATACACAAGAAAAATCGATGATAAGTACCGTTTTTCTACATAATTGACACATATGACTTCTATTTGGTCTACATATAATCTCCTTCCTCCCCACTGGGCTTACTGTAAGAATATCAGAGATTCGAACATTGCGTGCCAGCAGCGTTACTTTCTCCACTTTCCGTTTTTTTCCTCCAAGTATCAATGCGCAGCACACTACAAGAACAGGGGCGCAGAGAGAATGTAAACTCACACAGGATTACCAAAGACCCCAGCAAGAGTTCACCTTGCAAGATCTTCTAGCAGGTTTCGAGAGAGGTTCAAAAGCCAAGGAATCGAAGATCAGATGAGCCCAACATGCTGTTCAAATTTTTGATGAGCATTCCGCCAACGCAAAAACCAATTTCACTTTCCGGATCCCGGAGGAGCACCAGGATTTCAGGCGAGCACACGGCCGAATATCTTCATGATCTTCATGAAAGCTTTTGACGATTGAAATAATTCGCTTGGAACAAATCAAAACACAGCTCCATGTACGGCTTTCTATGGCTATCACCTGCGTGCCTGGTAGTCTCGAACTTAGTGGATTGGTGTAGACGTTTGATCGGATAGTCACAAATTGTTATGATCCTTTCAGGCCCTGAAGAAGGCGATTCCGCCGAAACGTCAGCCTAATAAAGGATATTTACAAACCTCGTGAATAGTTCAAGACAACAATAAGTGCAGTAATCAAAACACAGCGATTCATAATGGCTGACGCCTGAGCATCCCGTCGATCTGTGGGACACGTGGCATTGAGGGCGTTGCATTGAATACACTACATTACCTGATTCGGTATATTAGAGCTTATCAAAACTAAACTTTGTACAATAGGTTAAGTGTCACGGTTGTTGTTCCATGCAGTCGAATGGGTTGCAACTAATTTTCTTCTTACCAATTAGAGCGCTTCTAATATGTGCTCAATTATCAGTTCCTCAATTGTTCACTAGAAAACATTGGTTGTTCCATGAAACTGCCCTCATCTCTCTCAAGGAAATGCAGGAAGGCAGAACTCAGAGAAGCAGTATAAAATAGTTGAAGAAGTGTTTAGAAAGCAGGAACTTACTGTTTCGTTCAACTCCTACGGTTCTCTGCTTACTCATTTTTTCGCTATTCTCACGGGCGAATGATGAAGAAAGTGCTACGTGATGAATGCGAACAAATAGCGTGTGAAGGAAAAGAAAAAATCCATGACAAGGTCGCTTTCCCATATGCTTCGCAAAAGTATGCAGTGCTAGGAAACGAATCGTTTAGATACCTGGAGTGACCAAACATATTCTGTCTCACTGGGTTGCTGAGCGAAGTTGACGCGACGGCGGAAATTCAGCATAGAAACACTTTCTTACTCAGATATTGAGCGACCGAAACTGACACTACCAGTAATTATCGCAAAGCTTCTTCAACGACTAGCAGAAGAAGGAATATCCGCACGAAGGAAAATTCAATGTGCATGCAACTTGCTTTAGCTGGAGCTTTAAAACAGAAAAGTAAAACAGGTGCCACCTCGAGTATTCCACGATAATTGACGAACTCTGTAGGCACTGGCGCTTGATTTGGAGTACAACCGCCTCCTTTGCATATACCGCTTACCGTACCATTGTCTACAAAGCAGTTGTAGCCAGGGCCAACCACATCTGTAATTGACCGTTTCAATGCTCTGTAGTATCCGGAGAGGAGTCCTGAACATTGGGAGCAATGTGATCGAAAGAGGATCGCTCATAATTCAACAACGTTTATTGCAAATTCAAAATAAAATAAAAACACTACGTTTTTCTCTCGAACAGAATTTTTTCTTAAGATCTACATGGTCGAGAGGTACGCTATCATGTATTGAGGCTACAGCTATTGATAATAGAAAATGATTCCACATTCCATGAATCTTTTAGGAAAATTTTGTTCTGACTTATCGCAACCAAAGGCGGACAAGTTCTCACGGCGTGGTTCCAGAACATTGGCAAATTATTGTGTGGGCATTCTGCGCATTCTATATCACACTACGATTTTATATGTGAGTCCAATGCGGAGGCACATCAAAAAACGGCATCGACTGTGGCCAAAAATCTTTTCATGCACTTTTTGGAAATCCCTTGAAAATAGCAGTTTACTCATTTTCCATGACTGTAGCTCTTTTCCAAGTCTACCATATATCTACCATTTAAGATTTATTCCATGTAAATCTGTCAGTATAGGGAAGGGTTGATTGATGAGGGCTCATTGAGGTCAAACGCATCCAGCTCACTCATGTAGGAATCAGCCCATGTTCCGATCCATTACAAAGAAACAATTTAAACGAATGTTCGAATTCTGCTTACCAGTTACGACAACGTCCCTCACGACCTACCATCAATGTTCTTCAGGTTAATACGTTCGTAAATTCTAGTTATATATGTATATATATATATCCTACTATATGTAATTCGCTATGTGTGTCTGTTGGTTAGTCGGTGTGTGTNGTGTGTGTATGTGTGTGTGTGGGTGTGTTTGGCCGGAAATTCGCAACTCCTATTCCTAGAACGTTCAAACGCGGTAGGAGTACAGGTGGCAGAATAGGAACACTCATGGCAGGTAGTAGGAACAGACTCCGTGCGGAGCGTATGCGATAGCAACTTTCGATTGCAAATTCATAGCTCCTGTTTAAGTGGACCTAGAGCGTTGAAGTTTGGTAGGGGTACAGGCGGCAGGATGGGGAACACTCTGGCAGGTAGCAGGATTGGACTCCGTCAACAGGGAGCGGGGCGAGCGCGAAATAACAGTTGAGCGGAAATTTATAACTCCTGTTACCGTTTACCTGAAGAATTCAAATTTGGTAATATCAAAGCTTTTCATATCGAAAGTGGAACCTCGGTATTTTAGTAGGTGATGTAGGATATGACAGGATCGTAGGTACGCGGTGACAGGAACCGATATTAAGTGATAAGTAAAGATAAGGGGCCTAAGAGAGCAAGACACACCTACCGAACAAAATCCTATCGTCTTACGTCTTTGATATTTACGATATAGCTTTAATTGCTCATATGTTTCATTCGATAAGTTGGGATGGTAGAATAGTGTGACATAAGTTAGTGATAAGTGCAGTGATAGAGAACTGTGTGGGGCAGTGCAGTTTGAAGTTCATTACCTGTGCCAGACCTCTTTGTGGTTTTACTGAAGGAATGAAATGCAAATTACTCTATGGTCCTACGATAAGTTGTCAAATTTGCAGAACTCTTCGATTTCCTGAATTTTCTAACCGTAAACCGACTAAACTGTAGTTCAAAAATAACACTTACAGTCAACTCCTTGTGTTGCGTTGATATTGAGGAACACTGTGCTACACTGGATTGGCTGATACGATGACAAGAGGCCTATTTGATTAGTAATTTCATTCTGAGCGGCCACTGAGAGTCCATCGGCTGCTGCTCGTCGTCTGATTTCACTGTGAATCTGGAAACGAGTCCTGTAAGTAGATGTGATATAAGACCAGACGGAAATGAGGGTTTACAGCATTTTTTAGAACAGCCTCGTATGGTTCTTCAAAGGTGGCTGCAAGCAATCGTGGTTCGCTTGAAGTTTAGCACAGTCAACATTTAGGCATTAAGGATTTTACGTGACACTGAGCTCGATCTCGCGCCGTTCAGATGATGAAAAAGTGAAAGAAATAGTTGTATTACAGCCAAATTCCTAAAATCTGCACTGTGAGGCCTCTAGGACATGAGACAAAACGCCTTCATGCTGAAAAAGTATAGTATGAACTATCTGCGGTTCGAACTCATGATCGATACTCGCCTGGGTCAGCCAATCCTTCGATCCCTACGGTCAGTCAGTCGGTACCAGGGTGGGGGGTAAAAGCACCATTATAATAGAGGCCACATACACATTAAAAAAGTACACGATTTTGAGTGGGAGTAGATGAGGGGACGCATTTCGGAAAGGAGGCTGATTGATGCCAAAAACTTATTGTTAGATACTCGATGTGGTTCCCGCCCACATTCCAGCATCGTGATCAACTATCCTTTGATTGCTTCTGGTTGGGCTCGAAAGAGCTCAGGAATTATGGGTTGAGATAATCTTTGACTGGAATGTTTCACAGGTTCCGAGCTAGCGGGAAAGTATTCTATTCTTTGAGCACTTTAAGCTTAAGACGACGCTCGCGATTCAGTGAATTTCAAATTTCAATTCCAGGTTTTTCACAGAAACAATTGGCGAGCAAGTTACGGATTTTATCAAACTAGATCTTTGGAGCTGTCGTCCACTTACATTTAAACAGCTAAGTTTCTCAATTTACAAGACTATTGCAATCAGCATAAAATAGTTTCTTCTTGAGCTGCTGTTAATTCCCTTGTCGTTTCTACAATTGTTGTTTGGCTTAGAGCATCGCTCTTAATCATTTGTTCTCAATTTTTGACTTACTATCACGGAACTTTTTATGACAAGTAGTGCTTTCGCACACCATTTGACATTGAGCATTTGATCTAGTCGAAGTCTTTTACAAGGAAGGTCTTTCAGGACGTGGAACGCTTTTTGGAAAACGTTTTTTGCTTGGTATAAGGGCATGAGCACCGGGTACAGAGCTATGGTCCATTTCCGCTAAATGGCTCTCTTAATGCAAAAAAAAGGAGTGAAAATGAATTTGTCAAAAATTGCCGTTTGAACCCACTAAGCGTCGTTTGTTTCATTCCTGGCGTTGACTGTCCGTACAGTAGAAGGCGCCAAAGGACTGCGCATTGAAAATAACGTGAACGGTAGCCAAAAAAGGAAGCCACATGTTGAAACATGTTGAAATGTGCGAGAAAATTTCATATGTGCTCTTCACTGTTGAGCTTCTGGTAGCGACGGACGGTGTGGTGGATAGCGATGTGGATTAGTTGGGAAGGCTCCCTCCCTGTGAGTCCCGATTCCGACCTTCCCCTGGGCGTCAACCGCGGACTTCTGTGGGAAAACGAATCAGATTCTCTTTCAACTCGTCTTCTTGATGAAAGATCCATGAGCATCGGGCTCGATATTATAAAAAGCTGTCACCCCTGAAGAAGATCATTCAAGCGCCAGATTACTAGATTAATGACTAGATGAAGTGTTTGGGCGATACCCGTTCCCAACATACGATCTCCTAATTCCGCCCTGCTATGAAGGGCTGGCAGGATGCGATCAAGAAGGACATTGCTAAAGTCGAGGTGACTGCAGAAGATACTGATCGTGAGGAGAGAAGGAAATGGAGATGACCAACCAAGAACCCTTCAACGGCGCGAGATCAACGCTATGTTAAAAAACAGTTAATCATCCAAATTAGATGTGCCTTTCATCAGTTTCGAAGGAATTCCAGGAAGTGTAAAGCCTGGAAGCTCCTTTACTGAGAGTGTGTCACACATCAAATTCCAGCAAATTGTAGAAGTTATCACTGATCCTGGTCACGACCATGAGTCAGGCACTCACCTGCTTTGACCCTGGTGCATATGGAGCCAATCTGGAGGTGGCAGCATAAAATGCAAAATTGGCGAAGCCCCGGGGACCCGAATCACCAACCCAGCCTAGTCATCCCAATTCGAAGTCCGCATCGCTATCCGTCGCTATCAGAAGCTCAACAGTGGAGAGCACATATGAAATTTCCCCGTACATTTCAACATGTTTCAACATGTGGCTCCCTTTTTTGGCTACCGTTCACGTTATTTTCAATGCGCAGTCCATTGTCGCCTTCTACTGTACNGGTTAAAACGGCAATTTCTGACAAATTCATTTTCACTCCTTTTCTTGGCATTAAGAAAGCCACTTAGCGGAAATGGACCATAGTTCTGCCCCAGTACTCATGCCCCTATACCATGCAAAAAGCCTTTTTCAAAAGCGTCCCACGCCCTGAAACCCCTTCCTTGTTAGTTCGAACTAGGCAGGAATCCTCATGCATAATGAACGGAATGGTGACGTATGATAGACGAAAGCGCACCGATTCAGTTGGTCCCCACTGGGATTCTCGAGCAGTTAGAGCATGTAAACTTCAAACTGAAGAAACTGATAGGTAACACAATATGGGGCATTATTCCATGCAAACCTCTTGCAAATAGAAATCAGGTGCTTGAAATAAGGTGCGTTTACAGTGAATCCACGAAATTTCATGAGAAGTGACAGGGTCAGATAGAGACAGGAAGAGTGGTCTTGCCAAAGAGAGAATTTCAATAAGGATCAGTACACCGTAGGATCAATGGTTGATCAAATGATTGTAGGTGATAGGTGATGGTGGCAGGAGGCAACCGCCTTGGCAAGTACGAGGGACGAGTGGGCTCGGGAAGATCTGTTTGCTGCGGTCTTGAAGATACCGACGGCATTTTTTCAGACTAGTTCTGTTCGAGGCAGCTCCCAGCAGGTGGCATCCTTTCAAGATATGTGGTTTTCTAATCAAGACTCAAATTTCTCCTTGCCCTGAGGAGAAATTTGAGAAGGCTTGGCCTGTTTGGTGCAACTGGAAGACCCTGAACCAGCGCGTCGTATTCTTTGGTCATCTATGACTTACCAGTCATACCGAGACAAAGCATGTTTCTTTTCTGGAAGAAAGTGTCGCCATGCAAAAAGAAGTCTAGCTAGACGGCTTTTATTCTCATTCCTGTCCCAAATTCCTAATTTTCTAGTCCTGAACTTCTCCTCTGATGCTTCACCAAGCTTGGAAATGAAATGCTTAACAAGGAACTTGTAAAAAGAATTTTTGTTGTAAATAATTTCCTCAAGTTGGTCTGAAACGCATCGAGCTCTACTTCGTCACCTGTTGAGTGTGGATAGTAGCAGTTGACGATAGAGATGGTATTCAGGCGCGCATATCTGGGGAACCAACTTGAGGAAATTATTTACAACGAAAAGTCTTTTTACATGTTCCTTGTTAAGCATTTCATTTGTAGGTGCAGGAAGGCAAAGCGAGGAGACAAGGCTTCGTGAGAAACAAGAAGTTAGACGACAGTCAGGGGCACGACAAATCCAACGCCGCCTACGTGCCAATCTCCGTCTCGTGTAGAGAGGATCCTGTAGTGGTCCGAGCTACAACGCGTGCTGCTAGCCCGAAATCTCGTCGCCCCTCGCAGGTTGCCATACCGTCAGACGCCAGAGACGGCTGAGCCCAGTGTGTGGGGTACCGAAGCTATTTTTGCTGTCTTAACAAGCTTGTTCTCTGGAGTGTCAACACTGCCTTGCCAGGATCAGCGCTGAGTCTTTACCATCAAGGCTATAGCCTCCTCGGATCGGAGGGAGTTGATGCGGCCCACTGTTAGCCCTTCGGATATGCGCAAGTGCCGTTAAACTATTAGTTAAATATATATATACATATTTATATAAATCTTAATAAAAATTGTAATAGAATGTCTCCGCCTCGACAGGCGTATATTTCCCCTAGCCAGCCCTAGGCCTTAGTCCACAACGCAATGATTCAGAAATAACATACCGGGGTTGCTGGGCGCAACCTAAGGCGTGAAGAACGAATTCAACCACGATCTGGGCGGACGGACAGGGAGTAATTAAGCAAGGAAGCCGCCATCCCTCCGATTCCTCGCACATCAGCTCAAGCATGGCTTTGGATGCAAAGCGGCAAGTCGGTCAGGATAAACCTCTGCATGACTGAAGAACATCGGAATATGAATTAGAGCTCGTGATGAACTACCGAAGAATGGAAAAAANGTACCGACAGTTGATGCCAGGAATGAAACAAACGACGCCTAGTAGGTTAAAACGGCAATTTCTGACAAATTCATTTTCACTC
>UZAF01017708.1:27909-42638 GCA_900617895.1 Haemonchus placei
GGGGGGGGGGGGGGGGGGGGGAGAGAAAGGCCAGATGGCCTCAACGTGGTGGTAGGGTGAATCAGAAGTCTTGTACGCATTGTTTATCTAAACCCTTTCTTACAACTTTGTGCCGTCTCGCAGTTTTTATAACAGCCACTCAGGCATCATGTGTAGCCTCAAATTCCCTAACGAACATCAACATCACATAGAGGCCGATCAGGCACACTGTATCTCGTATGGTTTACATATTAGTGTCTAGGTGTATTCGTCGAGGATTCGGACCCGAGCAAGCCGGCCCGTTGCGCTGAGTTGAACCGCACCGTAAAAAATAAACGTGCCGTAACACAATGGAGGCGTGCAGCTTCGTTGATCGGCTGTTCACCATACAATGAGCATCAACTAATGGTGCCAGAAAGTTATGCCAGAAAGGATCACGAGTAGGAAATGAGAATTGCATACCCAAAGAGTAAGCAGCCTAGGGATTGTGAGATGGATAAAGTGCTAGGAAAAAAAGGAAGGAAGTAATGAGAATCTTATATGACAGATGGCTATGGTAGGTGAAATGAAGGCATTGAGACAAAGCCAAGGCTAGCACAGGATTAGAATGGAATGTGATGGAATAAGAGCTGGGCAAGCCATATGGAGACCATAGCGAAAATGCAAGAATGCATCCTTTTCGGAGGAGTCGATGCTTCAGTAACGACACTAAAGGAGAGAGTTGTAGAGAACAAGGACGTTTAGAAAGATTATGTGACGATAACAAAGTGTACGAAAAGATAGTATCCGATCTAAGTGAGATGTTAAATGTGAACACCTTGCAGATGAAGGGGTCGGGATCTCTTGAAGCAAGGCACGGACGAAAAAGCGCTGACCCAGTTATTCGTAAAGGGGCTAAAAACAAAAATTTCACCCAGTCTGAAAGATAGTTCAAGTTTCGGAGCTGACCAGGTGTGACAGAACGTTAGTAGACATCCTGGCGGGTGAACATCTGGGAGTTCGAACTAAAGGCAGGGGTGGTAGTCCAGATGAAAAGCCCTGACTGAGTTGAAGCTCCCAATGAGGCCCAATAAGGATGTCGCTTGATTCTGCGCAGTGTTGGAAGAGGCTAGCAGGCAGTCAAATCCTAGTGGCACATAGAAAGAACGGTCCTTTGAGCTTGCTCAGGTACTTCTGCGTATTCTTTCTTCATAATTTAAGCATTTCCAGCTAGTTGGGTGCTCTTTATAAAGAGGAGGAGCCACGTAGAATATACGAGGAGATTAAGTGTCTTGCTTAATTGTCAGCAGAGAGCAGATGAGCTAATCCTAGCGAAGGGGCAGGGAAACCTCTTTTTGCGTGGAAGAAATACCAGATATATGTATACTATATCCTACTTATATAATCGGCTAAGTGTGTCTGTTGGTGTGTTTGTGTGTGCATGTGTGTTTTTCTGACCGGAAATTCATAACTCCTATCCCCATGGACCGAAAGCGTTAAAATTTGGTAGGAGTACAGGCGGCAGGATGGGACCATTTTTATTGGGTGGTAGGACCTGACTCCGCTCAAAGGGGGCGGGGTTGTGAGAAATAAATGTTTGAGCGAAAACTCAACTCCCGTCCCCGTGATCCTGGAGCACCCAAACTTGGTAAGAGTACGTGCGGCAGGACAGGAACACTAATGGTGGGTGGCAGGACCACACTCCGTTCATAATGGGCTTATTTTGAGCGAAAATTCATAAGTTCTGTCCCCGTGGACCTAGAACGTTCGAATTTGGTAGGAGTTATGGGAACAGATGGAAACACTCACTGTAGGTGGCAGGACCAGACCCCGCCTATGGGGGGCGGGGTTTGCGCGAAAATTGACAATTTGGCCATAGAGCGTTCAAAGTATTGCAAGTGCACGAAAATTTCACGGAAACGCGCTTCCTTGGCTCATCTATCCTTTTTTTTCTCTGAATAATCGTCTTTGTGATATTATACAATGTTCTTACCGGACACAGCGAAGATGGCTTTCAGAAAAATCGCTTCCAATTTGGAGCTAATACTGAGGGTGTAGAGCTTTCAAGGAAGAAGGAGAATCCGAAGAGTTATTACGCATAGCATGTTTCTTACAAGCGGAAAGCGATTAAAAGCAAGCGACCTCAAAGAGCGATTGGAAGTTCTCAGTTCAGTTCCAAGCATGAAAGTGCTACCCAAAGCTGAAGCCAGTCTATGGCTAATCGAACAGGAGAATGGAATTCCTCGCAGCAGTTTACTTACAGGTCGAATTGGAGGATGACAAAAGTATCATTTCATATTAGCTCGAAGAAAGAATTCGAAGTGATAGTGAGCGTGAGCAGTTTGGAGAAGCTAGGTAATAAAATGTTGATTGAAAAGAACTCAATAAAAGAAAAGAGACAAGGGAACAGGTTAATAAAAGAAAAGGAACGGTGAATAAGGTGGTAGCAGCGGGAAAAATGATTACCCGGAGAGACAGCTCTAGTGGAAGTATTGTGTGAAAGGGAAAGATGTGTCGTCGCAGCAAGAGATCACGTAAGCAAGTTGTGGAGGCAGAAGTGACAGAAGTCAAGAACACGTGATTGGGCATTTCAGATTACTCTTGTCGAGAAAAAGGACGTTTTGTAGTCAAATCACCGCACGCGGCTGTCGCGAAATAGGAAATACTTGCCTCGTTATTGCAGTTCTAGCATTCTTCAAACACCTCGATCGGTATATGATAATTAGTTTTGAGATGACTCTACTGCTATATCTTTCATTATGTATTTCTTACTCGCTGCGCTGCCCGATTAATTCTGCTACATTCTTTAGCGCATGACTTCGCTCTCGCCTCATAGCGATCACCTTGATCGAACTGCACCGCACCCGGACAATTCCATTCTATAATCTTGTCCACTATAGGTTATTTAATGAAAATCAATCTCACGTGGAAGGTGCGAGGGACAAGTCCGCTTTGCGACTCAGGAAAGGCTATACCAGTTCAAAGTGAAGCTGTTTGATTTGGGAATTAGCTCCAGTGTTTCGGAGATGGATAGATTCTGTGCGAAACTTTTAGAAACAAAGAATTTCTTTCGTGTGGATGGCATTACGATCTACATAGCAAGGATGAAAAAAAGTACAAAGCTATTAGGAAAAGTGTACGAAAACGAGAGAGGCGAATTTCTGTCAACATGGTCCAGCCCCAGTTCCAATTATTAAAGAGTATGCTACAACGACGAATGCAGAAGAACTGCGGATCTTCCTCGATTTTTTTACAGACAGTTACCCAAGGGATTCTCCAAGCAAATGGTCTTCTCGGTGAAATATTGTCGAAGGTCGAATGGACGTGGCAAAAAAGCCTTCTTGAAAAATAAGGGCTTCATAAGCAGGGCCCTTGTACTGGAACAACAATACGTTGAAGCAGCACGTACAGAAAGTCGACCATTCATCATTTGAACGTCAACATACCGGCTAGGCGCCGTGCTGTCTCAGGAAAGGGAGGATGAACAAATGCATCCTATTCACTTTGCCTACAAGAGTCTCAGCGAACCAAAACGAAGGCGCCACATCACAGAGTTAAAAGCGCTCGCCGTGTTTTCCGCAGTAGATCCCATACGTTCATTACTGAACTTTCAACAACAGTGATGATTTATCACCAATTCTTCGCAAGTTTATTCAAGAGCAACAGTGTATCGACAAGGGTGCTGAGATGACCCTTCAAGTTGCAGAAGTATGGCTTAGAAAAACAGTATGTGAAATTGAAAGCAAATGCGTCAGAAGCAAAGCAAAGTGCTTGTATAGTCCTGTGAGAACTTGTAAGAGCGCTAATGAAATAGTTACCGATACAGCGATTTCTCATATTTCTAAGATAAGTCATAAATGCTGCGATAGCCAAGAAATGGCAAAAGCCAATTGTAATGCTAATGTAATTGTAATGCTGTAAAACAATGAGTTCGATGTCACTTGAAGACTTCTTATATTTTTAACTGTATCAAATAGATCCTTTTTTCCTTGAGATCATTGTGCCCTTGCTACATTCTACAGAGCGGCTGAAGTCAATAGTCATCTTCTCGGCTTCTCAGAAAATGTCTTGCCTAATTTTCCCTCGAAAACGAATCCTAGCGTTATCATTGTCGCGTTATTCTTTAAAAATTTAATGTTTTTGATGTGGCGTAGTTTCTTCATCTTTCATGTGGGGATAACGTGCTCTAATATGGAGAAATCAACTCAGATCCCTACTCGCTCAAAACTTGAAATGCTGCTTATCGTTGCCTTCGCTGGGCAGGTTAAGACTTATTCATATGTGAGTTATGCCTTTTTCAATGTTTAATGCTTTACTGCTTTCGATGATTTATACGATTCATGTTCNTTTTTTTTCTGGCGTTTTGTTTTTTTGTTCTGCACTGCTTGGTATGTCATCATGCGTTTGAAATGTAGTAAAGCAGGCATTTAAATGAGGAAACGCATTAAACATCCCAAATTGCAAACGAGCGGGCAGGACTATTTCGAGTCATTGTGGTCAAAGAGAAAGCTGAGCACAATAAGGTCAAGAATAATTTTTAGGGAGCATAGGATGGGGGAGCGGGTACAGCTAAGGGTAGTTGTTGTAAAGCTAGAGAATCGAGGATAAATTTTGTAAGATATAGTGGTGTAGTGTTGAAGAGTGCCAAGGAAAAGTGCCGTATCCAGTATCAGTGTCAAGGCACTAAGATTAACGAGGCTGAAGCATATGACGAAAAACCTTTTAGAGGTTAGATAACATCTGAAGAGCAGTGTCACTACCCATAGGGAGAGAGCTGACTCTTCCGCTGAGACCGCGTCTCTGAAGGATATGAAGCGTCGTAGCCCTCCCTGTACGTTAGAGCATAAAGAGGAGTTTTGAAGATGGCGTGCATTTCTGTACCGACTGAACAGAATTTATTTGTAAGATCCCGTCCATAGCGAATTATGAGGTCATAGAAAATAACTGCACAGTCAATTTTCAGAGTTGCGCTTTTGAGAGCTTCAAAAAGAAACTTGCGAATGAGTTCGGATCATCAGAAGGGGAAACACGGACCCGTAGGATCTGCAGCCCCGAAATCATTTCTGCTTTTGGAGAAAGATGGGCTCAAGGGGGACTCATTACTGAACTAGTCACATCATACTACGTCAGCTTCAGAAAAACGTCGTCGATTGGAGCACACTGGGGTCCTGGATGGTAGTGCTTCTACAAATGGAAGTCAATGGAGACATTATGGAGAATGCTACATGTGACTTTCCTGAAACTAGGGGGTGACTCGCAAGTCGTTACGGTCAGTAGCACATAGAAGTGCTAAGTGCTACGAAGCGCTACATGGGAGCAGGTGCTCCAGAAGCAGAGAGGCAGTGCTACAATGCATAACGAGGAGTGGTAGCCGCAAAGTATATTTGTATGGTCATTTGCAGAAGGGAAGGAAAGTTCCAGCTCTCAGAGTTGAAGCTCAAGAGGCGAGCACAACCACTAACTAAACGGCGGGGGGGGGGGGGGGGGGGGAGCAGTTAGATAGGAACAGGGAGGGCGATGCCCAGGAGGGCTTTTGCTGAAAAGGAAGTCCTAATGTAAACAGTTTACTGGAGCTCCTTCCTGATGCCCGTCCCTTGCTGGATTTCTTCCATTTTTTGGATATCTCAACTCTTTTCGATCTTACTGAATGTTTGTCGTGTTAATATATGTTTGAACTTTTAAGAGTCTATTTACGAGTCTATTTACAAGTCTAAGGACATGCTACCAAAAGATTTTTTGCGGCCTGGAGTATCCAACATTTATGAAACTAACCCTGTCGCGGACGTAATTGTTGATTACATTCAGTGCCTCCACCTGTGTTTTCGACATCATCGGAGCTTTGCTCTGAGCACTTGCACTTGTCGTGTAGGCCATTTGCTCCGCAATGGAAAAGCCAGTCAGATCGAAGTAGAGAATCCTTTCTGTAAAGTGCAACTCAGCTAGAAATCTCAAGTGAACCCTTACCCCTCCGACCACTCGTACGGGTTCTAGATTTGCCTTGCACGAAATCATGCAGACTCGGTAACACGGTTGATATTTTCTTTTCTAGATTCGAAATTCCATGCTCATTTGCAGCCGTTATTGAATGCTAAGAAACTTAAGTAAAAATTCACATGATCAGAATTCCAAAGATTTCTGTCTTATATTCGAAACGTAAGCCATCGCATCCAGAAAGAAACTAGTAATGCCTATTTTCATGTAAAATTTCAAGCAACTTGCAGTATTAGGTACCCTTTCAATTGGGTAAAGGTCCAACGGTTGTACTTTATACATTCAAAAACATTAAACCTTGTCTATCGTATGTACTGCGATTTGTACTGACACCTTCATCACTTGAGTGAAAGACGTCAAATCCTATTGTTGCAATCATACCGTTGTCAGCATTCCGTAAACAAATCTTAAGCAACGACTGAACAATCTTTAATTATGAGATAATGTTCCAGATTGGTGAATATATCTGTGAAATCTGGTGTATGAATCTTTAATTCCGTAGAGTGCATTCCGTAGCTTTTTACTAATACTAATACTGGAAATGAAGGAATAACTTTTGAACGATCCTTCCCTATTCCTCATTACTTTGATGTATTCGATGATATAAGATCTAGTGATATCTGAAATATCGCGGCCTTCTTTTGCTAATGGTTTCGTGCTGCCAGTAATGTTTACAAACTTTATAGGTTTCTTGTGTATTTTGGATAAAGCTTAAATGCTTGGGATTGGAGCTTTCTCTGGTATGCCGAGTCTGCTGCGTACACAATGAGATTTATGTGTCGGTATCAAATTATAACCATTATTTGATTCTGCTATGTGATAAGTATTGTTAGTAGCATTGTGAATTATTGTGTCATCGTTCGTGGGTGTTGCAATTCATTCCCACTTCTTTCATAATAGTTTTTAAATAATGTTTTTGCAATCTTACCTTATTGATAAGTGTGTATCTCGTTACTGGTACACGCGGTTCAATATTAAAATCTCCAATTGTTCATTAGTGAGAAGTTTATTGTTTATTGTTTATTGTTTAGTACGTCATTCGACATGCCGTCAAAAACATAAATATAACTTAGAGACAAAAACTCAAATTGAAAGAACTAATTACCGTATCAAGTCAAAAGATACGTAACCACCATCTAGTCATTCTAATAGTATACCTAGAACTGAGCATTGCGAACTAGCAACAATGGTCTGGAAAGCTTGAGTGTAGCGCAAGAGGAGAGCTGAAGAACTGACACAGGGGTAACCAATTCCACAAGTTGTAGAAAGATAATCTAGTAACAATAAGTGTGTAAACCAAGTATAGCAAAGGCACAACCATAAGCAGTTGGCGCAGTTAGCCTCGAAGCAAGAAGCACTTGTGGGAGTGGGACCCCACATCAGCCGGCTTTGATGCCCTTCGCCGCAACTGGGGTCATAGGAACTCGCCAAAACTTCAAGACACGGGTTTACCGGCCACCCACGTAGAAGTTGTTTATTTTTGTTATGAATCTCTACGTAGGAATACGCTGTCCTTTGTCTAATTTTGTCTTTGCTCTTATAAATTTCAGGACCTCTTCATGCTCGATCCGAAAAGGCTATTTCACCTCTTGCCCATTTATCCCTGGTCAACTTGGTTCCCTTTCCCATAAAGTGTGTGGGTCAAAAGACTTGTTCAGTTTCTATTGGTCAACGCCTCCATTAGTGAGCTTTCTCTCAAAAGTACATTTATCCAGCGGATAGGGGGTCATAAGAAGGTGAAATGGAAATCTTCCCCTGGCAAAACATTTCCTTCATTTGTTTTGAGCGCGTCTAAAACTATGACAGTTATTTCCCTTTCGCATTTTGTAGGTCACCATATGCCGGAGTGTGAATCTTGTGTGCGGATATGTTCGAAAGGTGTTCTCTTAGTTTTTTTGCAGTCATTACTCCATACTGTATCCACAACTATCGCAAGTTATGCAATAGATCACTCTTTCTATGTGAGGATTTAGCCCCGACACCTAAGTGTCAATATTTAAGCCTCTTTGAGAGACCGTGTTAGTGCCTGTTATACTGGTGGTTTTAGAACCTATTATTCCAATTCATATCAGCGAAATCGTTAAGAACGGCTACTCATAGTACTGACTTTTGTGGAACCCTTTTCTATATTTTAGTATTACAGTATGATGAATGAAAGTAGAATACAGGCCCCGACGGGATCTCCCAACTTCTATAGAAAATTCGGGACAACTTATAATATTAATATCGATGTTAAGCTTTTTGCCTTGTTTTTTGAACTATACTCTAAGCACACGAGCTGTCAAACCCATAGACAGAGAGAGATTCGGCAGGGTTGCTGTCAGGGGTAAGATGACTTTATGTTCAGGTCTAAGTGCTCCACCAGGAATGGTAAGTACTGAGGAACGACATGTGCTGAAGCGGCGAGCCTTGACCTCTCTTGTTACCTGTCTAAGCCCTGTCGGTATCAATTTTTTTGGCAAGATGTATGACCTTCTTTACAAGGTGTAATTGTGGCTAGAGACTGTGTCCTTGAAAAAAAGAAGAAAGATCAAAATTAGGAATCGAAAGAAGGGTTATTGTGTGTAAGCATTTAGGGCTACAGGATACACAACAGGCGAACATTTCACCAGCAACATGATAGATCACTATGGAATGAGGAGGCCAAGAGAAAGAAACGTTTCAGAGGCGGGCCACTCCCCAAGCGCGGTGGGTCGTGCTGAACTACCCAGTGGCGGGATGCAACCCCAGGCGGGTACGGTAACAATTGAGGCTTGTGGCCTACCCGCCTGAAGCATTATCCACCCGCTATATAAGGTGGGGAGAAAGTAGCACCACAGATATTTCTCCGCTGAGCAGACGCCAGTCCCATCCGCCGGGCCGACACCGGCCGCCTGCACTACGATCCAGTCACCACTACCACGTTCCAGCCACCACCAGCCACTGACCAGCAGCCGCCACCAACCACAATTCCAGTGCTGCCATCAGCCACAGTCGAGCCACTGTAACAGTATAGGTGTCAACATAGTCGCCAGTGACCACCCTAGTTGCTAGTCGTACATGGGGACCTAAACAAGTTAAGGGCCGCTAACAAGTCAACAACTTTTACTGCTGAACGCGGCAGAAGAAGGTACCGGAAAAGAATCAGAGTTTCCCTGTTCGCTACAGTCAGCCTCACTGCTCACCGAAGAAGGGATGTGTCAGTGGCTTAATAAAGGAGCGTGAAGAAGGAACACTTAATAAGGTGGGATACGGTAAGAAGATAGTGGATCACCATCAAAGGCATTGTTGTCTGCAAGGAGCAAACAGATAGATGCAAAGGAGACATCAATGAGGTATTGATGGAGGAGCAGCAGAACGCAGCGCCAGAGGTAAGCAATTCCGAGGGTATTTCCATGGACAGTCGTGGAAACTGACTGCGAAGGTAGTGCGAGGAGCGAGCAAAATTTGCAATGGAAGAGAAAGATGGCCTAGAGAAAGAGTGGGCTTCAGTGGGAGAGGCAATCGAAAAACTTGTGGATGAGATAGTTCATGTTCCTGCAGTACCGAAAGAATTAATAGAGGAAATTGCAGACACTCTCACACAGAGAGGGATACTGTCTGAGGAAGAGTGAGAATAGTATATAAAAACTCTGGAGATGGATGGAGAGCTGATAAGCGATATGCGAAATGTTTGAAACAGACATTCTTCAGCTCAAACACGCGATCGAAGAAAGATGCGTAAAATACGAGCATGCAGTTCAAACCATGAGTGCTGACTCGAAAAACATTGCGTTCCAGGAGACAGCCTGTCCGACTGGTCAGACGTCTGCATGCAGTTGGCAGAGACATGAAACGACCCAAAGGTTGACCTTGGCACGCATGGACACAGGTACGGATGCAAAGGTGCACTCGGTTATCTAAGGGCCATGGCATTTTCTGATGCAGGAGTCTATAAAGGGTTGAGGGATGAAATTTTCCAAGAATTTCTAAGGAAGTTAAAGCGAAAATATGGAGGTGTTATTTCCTATGAGGAAAAATTGATTGAGATTTTGGGTGGTGACCATTTAGCAGGAAGGGCCAGAAACATTTACCTCACTGCCAAGCCCACTAAAGGACGGAAGTCTGGAAGCAGTGACCAGGGATATGGCAACGTTACTAGCGTATAAAGCGTATGAACATCAACATCGAAAAGAATGAGAGCGTTAACCGAAGTGAAGGAATTGAGTGTAAAGCCTGGTCAAGAAGTTGCTAAGTTCTGCATAGTCCTAGAGAAAATAGGCAAGCAGGTGTATCCAGAGAGAGCACCGGAAGTCAATTCAAAGGAATATGCTCAAGTTCTTCAGGATAATTTAAGCGATTGGCAGGAAGTTGTCCAATCAATGAATCAGTGGGAGCATTCTTCAGGGTAGAAGCCAGTAAAGCATAAGAAAAGATAAAGCGGTTAGCACTTAGTATAGAGCAGTCAAAGATAGCGCAAAGAGCCCACTATCTTGGAGATTTAGGTACACAAATGGAAGTGGCAGGGAGCAAAAACCAGCAGATTCCACGGTAGGGAGATCGACCAATTTTGATCGTATGGGAGATAAGGAGCAAGAGCCTCGCTCAAGAAACAGAATCAATTCACCCAGTCCTGATAATCCAAGGCGAGAAAGAGGCGGTCAGAAAACGCTGAGCAAAAAGTGTTACCACTGCTCAATATTCGGACATTTTGCAAAAGAGTGCCCTACAAGAGCAGTTAAAGTGAATAGAGCAGCTCAGAGGAGTGCTCAGGATAGGGACAAGGAAGCAAAAATGTTAAAAGTGTCATCAATTATAGAAAGATGTCTAAGCCTGGGAATGGCGATCCGAGTAGAGGACTCGGGAATGGGTGATCTCATTGGCACTCAAATGGACCTTCTTGAAGAGAGCTGTAAGGCTTTATTATTCGCAGTGTCAATGATCAGTATAATCCCGATAGAAGTACTTGCAAAAGCGCAAAAGCGGGGATTTGACGCCGACACCTTGTAAATAGTGCCAAAAGCTAAACTCAGACCGGTATTTGACGCCTCAAACAACAGAATGAATTTCGAGGGTGCAGTATATTGTTAGGTGGACACACAGAGTGGGCATTCAGGGTTGATTCCGTTCCATATTAGCCCCACAAAAGAGGTCGGGGCAATAACAGGAACTAATGCGTTAAGTAGACTAGGAGTAGAAGTGTCAATAAGTAANTGCTCACAAGAGGCTGCGTTTTCTTGAACGGCCTAGTCACTCCGGGATCGATCGATTCCATTATTGGATTTTGCTGTTGACCTCACGTTCTTTGATCTTTGCTCACATGGACACGCCGCTCTCACATTTTTTTAAATCAGGAAAACGTCCGCGTGCTACTATACCAGACGTCTCGAATCCCTCGCCCGATTCGGTCAGAGCTGTGAAAGAAGTCAAGGAGTCTACAGCAGTACAGGGGTGTGTAAAGAAGCTACTCTTGAGTATATCCTCACAGCTAAGTGCATTGGTTGATGGAAACGTTTCTTTAGGACAAAGTTTTGAGTCATTGAAAGATTTAGAGACAGAAAACAAAAAGCTTGAGGAATGCCTACGTAGTTATGAGAGTAAAGGAAACAATAACCCTTTCAAGTCAATCTCAATAGAGTTACCAGCTCATTCGAGGAAATTGAGAGGAAGCGTTCAGTAATTATAAGTGGGATCCCTGAGGTTCTTGGAATGAAATTGTTCGACCGTGTTCAGTATGATTATCAGAGTGTTGCTAACATTTTGGCTCATTTAGAAGTTGATTGCTTTTCTGTCACAGCCTATAGACTTGGTAAAAGGATTCCTGGCAAGAATAGGTTTCTTAAAGTCGTTTTACCGTGTTCGAGATTTCAAAAAACTGCGATTCAGAGAGCTCCTCGCTTCCGAGCCTTTCCTAGCCGGGACATGTTTCTGAGAGAATCACTGCCTCACGAAAAGAGGAAGCGAAGACGAGAGGCTCGCTTGGCTTTCCAACATGATAGGGCAAGGAATGATGTTCTCCTGAATGGTAATGAGCTTATCCCTGTTCAGTCGGTCAATTGTACTACTACACATTCTGAGAATGATATTGTTCACTCTCAGGGAAACTAGCTGACTTTCTGCGGTCTCGGGGCTGCTCCACTGAGGATTTTTCTTTTCCAGTCAATTGCTTTGCTGAGCTCACATAAATTCATGAAGTGTTTGTCAACGAACATCCGTTCCTTTCAAAGATGTCCATTCGCTCATATTTCTGCTTTTCAAGACCATTATGGAGTAATAGGTCTTTCGGAGACATAAAACAAAATTTGAAATTTCTTCGTTACTCGGTGCGGTTGGGACAGACTATGGAGTGTTCAGGTGTCGAAAACGTAAGAAGGGTGGAGGCGTGGCGTTATTGGTCACCCACATACTTTGTCCGGTGTTTGTTTTTGGAGAGTCTGTTCCTGATGGCCATGAGATTGTTGCTGCTGACGCTCATGAAGGCAGTAACTTGAGGATAATTCTATGTTATAGAGCCCCGTGTTGCACTAATAATAAACGTGAGAAACTGATTAAACGCATCAATGACCTTTGTATGGATGCGAGAATTTTTATTCTTTCAGGGGACTTCAACTTTCCTGATATTGACTGGAGGGTTTCGGGGTGTCGCTGTTCGGGAATAACCCAAAAGTTCTCGGATATGGTCAGAAATCATGGCCTACATCGGTTGGTAAGGGTCCAAACTAGAGAATCAAAGGTTATAGATGTTCTCTCCTCTGATCGATCTATCGTCAAAAGAGTAGAAGTTGTTTCGCCAGTAGGAACTAGTGAACACACGAGCATAGAGTTTTGTCTGAATTCGCGTAGGAACATGAGAAAGTTTGCATTCTTTCGTGATTCTGAAAAAGCGAGTTATGAAGAATCACATCAAGCTTATTTAGAAACTCAAACATGTTGGAATCCACCACTGGATTACAGCATGAATTGAAAGTTATTTGAGTGGACGATTGTTCCAAGTTCGGATTGGAAACACCTTTTCCACCGTTAGGGTGGTGCCCAGTGGAGTTCCGTAAGGAGGTGTGCTCTCTCCGGTGTTATTTTTCATATATACTTACAATCCTAAAGTAGTTGAGGAAAATGATGTAAAGTGTAAGATGTTTGCAGATGATGTGAAGATTTACAAGACTATAGCCTCAGAGATGGATTGATTCCGTCTTAGTTCAAGAAGCTATTGAAATAAGTGTTGAGTGGTCGAAACTCTGGGAGTTGCCGCTGTCCGCTAATAAAACCTCTGTTCTCAGCTTAGGAAAGGCTCGTTACTTATTACGCCGTTGGATCCAAACTCAAAAATCTTACTGTCGTCAGAAATTTGGGATTTCTAATTGATAATAAACTGTCTTTTGATGCTCACATAATGCCCTTAGTTCATGAAGATAAGGGTAGATTAGCACAGCTCTTTCGAAATTCATACATAAAAGATCCTCGTATCCTCATTTAGCCTACAAATCAGGTATCGCTCCATTTAGGAGCATGGCTCTATGGTTTTCTATCCGTGTAAGAAAAAATCGATTACTAAAATCAAGACAGCTTTACTAGGAAAGTTTTTGTCCGAGCTCTTGGCATTAATTATAATTCCAATCCCAGGTCAATCGTCAGGAACAAAATTCTCGGAATAGAATCTCTTGCGTATCGGCGGAAGAAGTTGGATGTCATAACTTTGTACGAAATTTTGACAGGCAAAATATCGATTGATATGCAAAGTTTATTCACCCTTCGTACATCGGTCACTAGAGGGAAAAATCGAAGCTAGTTCGGCCTTATGCGAAATCTAGTATGAGAGCTACCTTCTTCTCAGTTTGGGCCTCTGGTGAGTTCAGTAAGTCAACCGAGAAACACTTCATGCCTAAGGGGTTGCCCTATCTCAAGCGAACTTTGTCTACATTTTATAATTGAGAGCTCACCCGCCTTTTTTTTTATTACATCATGATACTTAGAGAATAGTCAGGTACGTTTTTTTGTTTCTTACTCTCACTTTAATGTGTTTTTTTTCAAGTTTCATTTACTTATCTGGAGTGGTTTTGTTGTTTGTTCTTACGTTGTTATATGAACTTCTGCCCAAATTTCCATGTACGTTTTGTGCAAGTGTGAGATCATAGCAGGACGGCAAGTCATACGGTACGGGATCGTCTTGCCGGAAGATGACTTTTCACGCGGGAAGGTCTCGATCGGGCGGGACGTATCCTATAAAAGGCCGACCCCCAGTGCTGAGTCGTCTCTTTTTACATTCGTTTTCTACCTTGCACTCCCTCGACTTCCTAGAGTTCCAAGGGATTCTAGTCCTGACCCTTTTCATTTCTTTCTAATTGTTGATTCGTTGTGTTGTTCAATAAATTGTTGTTGTCGCGACTTGTTACCTGGCAAGACCCTGGGAGACACCAGGGTCATTCACTGTTCCGCATTCAGAATAGGACATAGCCGCCTACAAAATGCGAACTGCACTCGACACAAGTAATAAACAATAATAATAATATGGCCTGGTAAGCGAGGATTGGAACTAGGAGTATATGTGATCAAGGATCGACAGACCACGTTTCCAGTAATGAACACTGGGAAGGATTCGCCGCATATGAAAGATAGAGAATTTTTGGACCAGCCTGTGGAAACAGCACGTGTCGTAGGTCGCAAGGGCAGAGGGCCAAAGTTGAAACTTCGGAGAGCTTACAGTGACTGTTTCAGAAGTGCAGGGCTTCTGAGTCTCGCCGACAAGGACCACCTGCAATTTTAATGTGCGGACGATTGTTTCGCAGAAACGACGTCAAACGACATCGAAGGAATACAGTTTTTGA
>UZAF01017709.1:1863-12013 GCA_900617895.1 Haemonchus placei
TTGTTCCTCTTTTTTCTCTCAAGTTTTCCTTGGTTTTGTGGAATCCTCAAGAAAAATCTTTGTCAACTCATCAAAGGACATCTAGTACAGACCATTACCCTCTCCAAACCACTCTGAAGTTGAACTGCACACTAATTTATCGGCAAAGTAAAAATCTTAAATCAAAAATGCAAAATCTCTGACAATAGGAGGGATAAGTGTAACCAGGTAGATTATATCCGACAATCGATTTGGCTTACAATTAGGCCATACGGAGATTCCTTAGCATTTTGCAGTTCCAGTTCTTCCTAAAGGCCAACTCTTTATATCCCTAACTGGGCAATTATAGCGATTAGGGGTTCACCACTCAAATGCGACTGGCAATAAGCAATTCGTTCCAGCTGTATTCATTTCGGACCTGTCATTCTCATTATTCCTACTGATTAGCAAAGAGTTCCATTGACAGTGACATTTAGTAATTCATCCCTTAAATACGATGCCATGCCCTTTAGAGCGTGGTTGCTATGGGTAGTGGCTTAAACATTGAAATGAACCCCTCTTCTTGAATCCAAATCACCTAGCTTTCAGATCAGCAGATCAAGTGGTCCTGTAGCTAGAGGGANTTTCAGGTGAAAAACGTGCGCGAGCAGGAGAAGGCCTACATAAAGAAATGGATACAAAAAGCAAAAATGCGGAAGAACTGAAGGATAATGATCGGGTTTTCCTCCATGGGAGCCACAATAATTTTATGACGTCTAATAAGTGCAATAAAATTAAGTTACTGATGTTGGTATTTTTAAGCATTGAGCACTTTTCAGCACTTTTTTCCATGAGCTTGTAAAAACGATCGGCAATTATGCCAATTTCTGTACTGCACACGTGAGCGGTGCGGCAGCTATTTACTCTGTTACACATGCCTAAAGATGGGGCTAGATCAACGCAGCCCAGCAGCGCTAATGAGGGTCTACCCCTGGCTAGAGGTAGCCCCAGCAGTACTTTTCTCAACGTTATATATCAAAAGGGTGAATAGCGGTGTTCTAGACGGTAATAGCGGTACGTATCCAACATAGACTTCATGGCAAGAAGATGGGGTAATTACTTACACTTCTCCGAAGACTAAGCTCTGCTACCGCTGCAAAAGAGATATCGAAAGCGATGATTCGCAGCTCCTGATATGAGGCAACGTTCATTAGCAAAAATTCGGTGTTTCCTAATTAAAGGTTTATGCCTCACATGCATCTACCAGGTAACTACAAGGGCTATTCCCGCAGCTCAGTTGTGCCGACATAATTGCAAGCGCGGTAACGACAGAAGGCTATTACACACAGATGTTAAGTATTTCATACTGTACATAATATGGGTACCACAGTTCATCTTGGTATAGAATAAGGGCAAGTCTAGTTCCAAGAGAGTTCTGATGATGGAAGCATTCAAAACTGTAGAATGAATATCAGTTTCCATCACGTGAAAATTTCAGAAAAGAATTACCTAGTTGCGTTTCTTCGCCATACAAGCGTATTGATTTCATATAGGAATAGGTTTCAAGATTTATATCAACTAAAATAGATTCGATTGGGTAAGGCATTTTCCAATGATCAACCATTTCATTATACGCCACACGACTTGTGCTATGGACTATAAAGGCGTTCGACACGTTTGTGCGTTAAAAGGGCTGCAAAGCACGCTCAGGAGGGAAAATGATGAGTTCGCAGAATTTCATAGACCCCATACAATTATCCTGCATACAGGTGTTTCCGCTATACACAACATGCAAAAATCCTACATTTTTTTTTTCAAATAAAACTCTATAATACAGCTATGCCTAAGTAAAAGTAATAACAAGATAACAGCAAAAACAAATACTAAATTTAACCATAAAATTCCGTGAGAGTAGTTTTTCGTAAAGAATCTCCTCGCAAAGTCTGTGAAGAGCAGTCATTTATCTGAAACTTCCACGATTTATTTGCAGAGCATTTATGAGAACATAAATGGAAAATTAAGAAACCTTCACGACCACGTAGTCTCCAGGTTCATAGCCCTCGTTGTTCTCGAAGATTACCTTTGCACCACAATCTGCTCGGCCTTGCAATGCTGTTGGAGATCGTTTAGATACCTGAACCAAGGAAATCGATTTGCACACGGAAACCTGAAACCCTTAGAAACAGCTCAAAGTACTATTAGCACTAACTCCTTCGACCAATACCAGTTGTTCAGTTCCCAAAAGAGATTTGTGAAAGGCCAATGATTCCTCACGGAATACAGCAGCTAATTCTTCGTGTCGTCGCCGCTTCACATCCTCTGGCACATCATCAATCAATCGATAATGGGCACGAGTTTTCTGAATGGGAAAAGCACTCAATCCGAAAAAGCCATTTTTCACGAATGCCAGAGACCCTATCTTAGAGCAGCAGCTGTTAAAATTGTTTTATGAACGCCTGGAGGAATGGTGATATTTCTTACCTCTCTCATGCTATACGGAAAGACGTAGCAGAACGAGTATTTAACATCTCGTATCAAATCGAGAGTCCGTTGATGAGCTTCCTCAGTTTCACCACAAAAACCAGCAATGAAGTCACTGGTGAGACTCACATCTGAAAGTAAGCAAGACAGATACTTCGACAGCAAACCAATCAAAAACTGCTTACCTGGAAGCACTCCTCGAATGTCATCTACCAACCGAAGGTAGGCCTCCCTCGTGTATCCGCGTCCCATCCGTTCCAAGGTGCTGTTATCACCACTTTGCGCAGGTAAATGTAACTGGTTGCAAATATTCGGCCGCTCCCTGATCAGTTTGATCACCTGTAAATGATGCAGGGATAGATAAAAATGGGAGGAAAACCCTAACCGCTCTCAATGCTCGCTTCTCGATGTTGTCCATGACGAGAATGTGAAGCATCACACTGAGTATTCGAAGAAATACCCCGCGATAAAACCATGCTTAGCAACTGCCCAAAGTGGCTCTCTATCCCCGAAAAGTCAGTCAAGTAGCCTTTGCGTCCAATAATTCTCACCACCCGTTCAACTCGTGCTTCTGTGATCTTCTCGCTTCCCGCAACTATCGTCCCTTTCTTAGACCTCTTGCACCCTACTCCACTCTACTTCATTTGTAGAGCTTTGAACATCAATAAAACTTTCGGAACATCGCACCCTTCCCATTCCATAGTTTAGCTCGAATTTCTGGAAAAAAATTCACCTCAATAGGGAAATCCTTGGGATGCGGTGAAGTGAAGCGAATACGCATTTCGCGATCCACCTCGGAGATCTTCTCAAGAAGTGTCAGAAACGTCCGACCACCTGTCTTCGGCCTAATCACAGAAATCTATTCGATGAAACGTTTTAGAAAACAATACTTACTTATACACAGTGGAGAATCCCGGAACAGTGCTCGTTGACGCAGTTCCTTCCACAACATAGCTAGATTCAGAGAGATCCCTGTAGCTGTTCACATTCTGACCCAATAAAGTAATTTGTTTCACACCCTGAAATGATGCTGTGCAGGAAGGGAGATTCGTCATTGATTAGGTTGCACCCAAATAAGCTAAGAACGCAGCATGAGCATGATCTCAACCAGTGACGCAATTGCAGTGTTAGTTCAATACATAAAGATTTCCACAACCTACCATACCCAACCAATGTTTCTCTGAATTACTTTTTTATGTTATCTCTTAAAGGAATATGATCAGCTCACAAGTAGTCCCATAGCGAAGGAAACTTCGTCAATTAAATTGTTCCCAGAGGTTCATCACAATAATTTATGGCGGACGACACCGAGAAAGCATTTTTTTTTTCACAGAACCATTAACCGAAATACCTCATCACTGAGACGTCGAACTTCATCGATGATGGAATCGATCGGACGGCTCCTTTCTCGACCTCTCGTCAGAGGTACAACACAATATGTACACATATTGTCGCATCCACGCATTATAGAGCTGATAAACAAAAACCTTTGAACTATTACAAGAGCTATGCAAAGACAAACTCATTGTCAGAGAAACTCACACGAAAGCCGTTTTTGCATTGTTGTCCACTCGAACAGGTTGAACATCTGCATATGTTTCCTCGACAGATAACTGAACGTTAATAGCACTACTACCGGCTCTAGCAACAGCTAATAGACGAGGTAAGTCTCTGTAGGCATCAGGACCTGGATTATGAGAGAATGTTAACTTGACTTCAAGAAGAACAGTATGATTAAGCCGTTACCAGCAACAACGTCGACCAAGCCCTTCTTCGAAAGGAGACCATGTCGCACACGTTCAGCCATGCATCCTGAATACCAAATAATTTTCACAATTTCGAAACAGCTTCAAATCGGGAGATCGCCTGCTGTTGATATTAACTGAAACTCACCAAGAACACCAATTATTTGCTTGTGTCGTTTCCCCACGACACTTCGAATTCGCTTCAGCTCACGCCACACTTTTTCCTCAGCACCTTCACGAATGGAGCAAGTGATTAGCACGACTACATCAGCCTGAGAAAAGAGTTTCATAAAAAGAAGTTTTCTTGAGCGCCAACAGCGGATTCGCCACCGGTCGAAAAATCTCTTTAACCCTTCATTTTAGAAGGTTTAGAAAAATGAAATATGCACCTAAAGCAAAAAAAATTATAGGCGATTGCAAGTACAATCGCACCACCAGAAATCAAGATACACTAGATAGCCGCAACGAAGCTTCACTTACAGTTTTCAGATCTTCCGTCTCAACATAATCATTCTTTTTCAATAGCGCGCGAACAACTTCCATATCGTTTACATTCATTTGGCATCCATATGTGATGTATTTCACTGCAAAACATTTGGATGATACTTCAGGAGCCCATCGTGACCCAAATGATCATTTATACTAAGTACCTTTTCGCCCTTGTCCTGAAATATCTGCTGGATCTAAGTAAGAGCTTGACTCCTCTATCGTTGGAGAGATTTTCGGCAGTCGGGCTCGTTGACTCCGTTGAATAAAATGTTCAAGACCTGGTCCATCTTAAAAATATTCGAATGAGCTGCGAGAATAAGAAGGGGAACAGGTTTTACTTCACATAGTGTTACAAGAAATATTAACGGGCAATAGCCAACTACTTATTAACATGAAATACAACCACGTAGTCTCAGAACTGAATTAAACTCAATCTTTCGAAAAAGTACCTATAGGTGGGAGGCGTCGTTTCCCCTCCCTGACCGTCGCAACTGCTGCTTCAGTTCCGTGGCGACGACAATTCACAATAGCTCCACTTCGCAAAAGCGAAGTGAAATATCGATTCATGGGAAGTTTTTCGCCCAATGGCAAAATTTCTGCAAAAAACACTTTTCCTCATATCGCTGAACCGTTTTCACTAGCGAATCAAAAAGAAACTAGGATGAGTAAGAAAATGAAAAAACTGTCATGCTATACAAATTGAGGAAAGCGAAAACTGCATTCTATTGATCCCAAGTAATTGAGCGATAATGGCATTTCCCTTTTAGGCCACTATTCAAAACCGCGTGAGCATAACAACAACCGTTACTAAAGCTTCAAGAGTGAACTAAATGTGAGTGAAGTTCGAACATGCCATGGGTCCCATGTGTACTGTTACAACTTTCGTAAATGGTAAATTGTGTTAAAGGGGGGGGGGGGGGNNGCATTACTGATCGCTAAACTGGGCACAAATAAGCAATGTAGGAGGCTTTGCGAGCCCTCCAGTGCTTAGAGACTTTAATAGCCGAAAAATTGCCTACGGGGAAGACTGCCTAAGCCTAAGCAGGGAAGGGCCGAGGTGGAGTAGCACCCAAACTGAACATTCAATTCTTACCCCAAATTTTTCACCCGATAAATCCTGAAGTCGAGGAGACCATTCAACAACTTATTCTCCGCTCTTGTTCAACAAACAGGAACAAAGGTACCCTTCGCTTTTACTACTCACCCACATAGTTTCAGTTTGTACATTTACTCCCAGTGATGAGTCACATACACGGAAAAGGAGGTAATACTTTGATTTGATGGCCCAAATGATATCTTGAAATAGTGTTCAAGTTGGCGCCTCCAAATACGCAGGCAGTGTGCAGGTGGAGAGGGGCACGGCGAGGGAGCACACAAATGCAGGAGAATGCAAGAGACCATGGTCAGAGAGGGAGAGGAGGAACGGGCGCGTCGCGCTTCGACCCAGCGTCTTCTCGCTCGGCGTTCGGGCCGCCCAGCCCCACTACGTGCTGTCGTCGTGACCGACATGGTTGTGTCAACTTGCTCCTCGTTTATCTTTTTCCTTTTTTCCTCTCTTACTTCTCGCATTTCCCATTCCCCCGAAGCTATTGTGATAGGGGCGTTTGATTCCGAGACACCTTTACTCTTCATTGGAGATCGGCTACACCACTACCACCTAGTAAAATACGCTGTGGTATTCCCCTTCGGGAAGCTTATGGGTGGGAAGGAGCTTTGCGCTATCCAGTTGTAAAGATCCTCGGTGGTCGAAGGTTATCCTTCACGCAAACTGGTGAATTTTGAGGTTAACTACGTGGGGATATGGGACTAGAACGTCTGAAAGGTAATAGATAGGTTGAGCGGGACTTGGAGGGTCAAACTACAGTCCAGAATAGGGGATGATTTACATCATGATGGATAAAGGTTCAATAGTCGGCATTCCGCACAGGGCTGTGTCGTTATGTGTTGATAGACCCAGATCGTAGTCAGCCAAGATCGTCCTATATTCCTCTGCAAGTGTGGCCTCTTCAAATCTAGTGAAAATCAGAAATTCTCTGAGGAAAAGTATATATCGTCAAGTTAAATTTGATAATAGAGGGTGCTGTTCATCGTAGTCCGCTTCTATGATGCTAAGGGCTAGAGCGCAGGGCTTCAGAGTCAAGAATCGATCGACCGACCCGGGTCGCAACACTGTACACCGATCGATGGTGCTCCTGCTGCCTTTAACCCAATCTGACCTCCGCTGCCAACACGCGGTAGGTCGGTCGATTGAAACAACGTATGCCGTTGAACTCTGAAAACACCCAAGGGTGGGAATGTGGAAGGTGTCAATTGTTGCTGTGCTTGTGGTGCTCAGGAACGATATTAATCTATGATATGTTGTTTTCGCTTAATATAGGAGGAATAAAAGGTGTATGGGGGTAGAACTCGCGCAAAAAGTTAGAATGGTGGGAATCGCTATCAGTGTAACTTCCAGGTGAGAGAGCGGAGATAAAGACAAATATGGGGCTTCTTCAACAGAGTTTTCATTTGTTCATCCGTGCGGTACCTACTTCTTGATAACCTGAACACGGTCATCCTCGTCATAGATTTGCGAAGGGCCTTCAGACCCTCTCATGTGTAAAAAAGAGTAGTGGTATATTTTGTAGGACACAGGTGGAAGCGCTCATCGATAGGTTGCTTTCAGACTTCAACGACGCAACCGACGACCGTCCGCGCGTCCGACTAACGGATCGACCGACGGTGTTGCTGGCTATGTGTTGATAACACTGGACGCCGATGGTTCACGTGCCAGTGTTGGGTCCGACAGGCGCAGGGACGGATGCTCATCGGTTGCATCGTTGAGGCATGAAAGCAGCTTTACATCGTAAGGGGAGGCTGGATTGCAGTGAAGCGGGTTTCCGGCGATTTATCGTCCACGTTGATCTCACCGCTTCAGGAAAATGTCTTAATTATTTCACGTTAGAGACGCTTTGAAGCTTGGCGGATGAGCGGATGTACTTAGCAAGGAGTGTTGATCGTAGCTGCCTCATGGGACTCACATTAGGGTTAAGTGCCTCCAAGACGCTCAAACATCCGGTTCTGGTCATCTACTCAACGGTTCTGCTGAGCAATCAGTGTAAACCTGTATTCATTCGATCTACAACGAATTCTGATGCCTAGCAGATTATCTGAGTGTCTTAAATTCCACCGAGATTCATCGGCTACGACATACCGTCGATGTCGAGCGCTATTCGCCCTGCGTCTGGCCAAAACACATTTTCCAAATTTGTGTTCACCGCCATGGCTCTGGTGTTGGTTGACAGTTGAAGCAATCCATGAAAGGCATTCCATGTAACTTTCAAGATCGGGTGCCCCCGAAGCGCCAAACCGGTTTGACTCGAGTACCTCTTTTGTCATTGGTAAGCGGGCTGAGGTGATGTATTGCTGGAAAGAGCTATCTCAAATAGAATAAACATTTAATGTGATCTTCATTCCTGATCGGTCGGATGGTAGGTGAGATTTGCAGTTTGCGGATATGGTTCCTGATGCATGGTAGAATGCTCCTGCTCTTGTTTGTCTAAGTTCTACGATGTTGGGCTGCTTTTCACAATGGTAGTAACAATAGGAACGAACAAAGCGGGATCCAGGAATATTCATATGACTTGGAATGCCAACAGAGATCAACAGGCAAGGTGGCAAGCTACATACAGGTTGCACATCTCGAAAACTGCGCAAAATCAGCACCCGATTGTACCTTGTCTAGTTATCCGCTTTTTGTATCCTCACTGATAGTATGGGAATCCATAGCAGTCCAAGTCCAAGCCCTGCACTTCTCTGTGCTAGGAATGCTGAGCTACTATCTTTTTTCTACAGTATGTTGGCGTTCTTTGAGCATGTAATGAGATGATGTCAAGTCCTTTCTGATCTCAGTGATATTTTCTTTCTAGAAGTACAATGTCTAAACACAACAGTGATCGCAAATCAGGTGGTGGAGGAAATGGTAATAACGGCGGACAAGAGCGTGAAGAACGTCGCAACGATGACAGGCGTAGGAGTGGACGTGACGGGGACGAAGGGTGCGAAAATATATCATTTTCTTTCAGTTTCTTGTTTGTTTTCTGTGTTGGATTATAGGCTGGCAAGCAATAACCGCTCTGGTTATGGGACTTCAGGCTTTCTTAGTTATTGTTTTGCATTCCTCCATAATTTTAGCAACACTTGCCTTTGAGCAAGTACTCTTCCTTAGCGATAACTCTTGCGTGTTATCAGGCAATACATGAAAATCTGGGAAAGTAGTTAGTTACTACTAATGGTCATAAAGTGAGCTTTATTCTAGAACTGTCACTAAGTCCTCGTACAAATCGGAGTAGTGTTATTCTGGTTTGAAGGGGTTGCATGTTCTGTGTTCTGTCTTGTACAGCTACCGGTTGTGAGGTTGTGGAAATATGGACTTATAGTACTTTCCGTCCAATGATTAGGAAGTGTTTACCGGGCTCCTTACCTGATTTCTCCCGTTTATTAGCGTTTGTTTGCAGTAAATTCAGTCAACGAAATAGCAGCTTCCTCAACAACAACAGTGTTGGATGCAGCACAAACCCTGTCGTGGTTCTCAACAGTGATTTTTCGCACGAAGTCTCATGTCGGATGCAATTCCTACTGCATGTGGAATCATGCCGGATGAGATTCCTACTGCATGCAGCAGCCGTTTAAAAGCCTGGTGTACAACGAAATTTTCATGGTTGAAGGATTTGCTTGCAAGCAGAAAAATTGAATTTCAAAGTTGTGTGTCGAAATAGTGCTGAGCAAGTGAGGGACTGTCTTCAGTGAAAGCCTACAGGTTCTACGACGTGATGTTGATTGCAATGAATCCATGTTTCTTCATTTGAAAGTGAATAAGTTCAGCTCTAAACTTTTAGCTGTTGGGGACAAATTAAATACTACTGAATTGAGTTAGGCATTTTACTTCTATGTAAGATAATCGGGGATAATATTTGGATCAAGCTGCAAGCAAATGCCTTTTATTCTCTTGGGTAGTTGATTTATTTTCAATGAAAGCGATGGTAATGCCAAAAATGTAATTTAATTGTTCTTTAGAGAGCAATATCGTTACGGCAGATTTTTATTTCTGGGAATAACAGATTTGAATTGATCTGTTGCTGATAATTGCACAAACCTAGATTTGCAAGCATTGAAGTTGTCCTCATTTGCTCTCGTGACGCACTAGTGGACACTGACCAGGGAGGGGTAGTCTACTTATCTTGGAACTTTGAATTCAGACCCAGATAAATCGATAGAGTTCTGAATGCTGTCTACGAAAATGGAAATGAAAACTGCAAAATGGTTCTCCTTAAAAAGTTATGGGGGCCCGAATTTTGCTCGACAGTAGTATCAATTGGAAATGCGAACTCGTCGCTTCCATATTCAACGCCCACGTGACCTAGTGGTAGTGGTCTCGCTTTGTGGGCGTAAAATGAGGGGTCCCTCCCCGCCATTGTCTGCACTTTTGCAACGTGTTT
>UZAF01017709.1:12828-42617 GCA_900617895.1 Haemonchus placei
GGGGGGGGGGGAGTATGCACGAAAAGAATGTCTGACCGCGGTTCATAACTCCTGTTACCGTGGCTCTAGAGCGTCAGAATTTGGTAGGGGTGCAGGCGGCTTGATTGAGACACTGATGGCAGGTAGTAGGAAGTGGCAGAAGTGAATCCTATCGAGTGAGTCTTTTAGCTCAGGGTGTGCGTGTTTGGGCGGAAATCGAGGTGAGGGGTGGAACGAGCTTAGAATAAGCAAGATCTGAGTGAATTCGCGTCAAGTTGAAAAAATGTGGAAATGAACAGAGTTACTCAAACACACATGAGCTAAACAGAATGCTGCTGCTCATGACGAGCGAGGCGCTCTCGAACAGCATCGGGGAGTGTGTTTGGGCGGAAATATATTTCCTCTTCTACTGTGCCAGTGCGCCCGAATTTGAAGAGGACTTGATGACAAGGCCAGTTTACACGTAAAGGAGAACAGCGCAGCGAGGCGATTCAAAATCCTAAGCCACTTGTGGATCGGCAACTGAAGACGCAGAGTAGATATGATGTGGAGATCTTTCCGTGGATCTCCCATAAGCGCATATATTGATTAATGAACTTGAACCAGGGATCAGTATGTTGTTAAAATTCTTGATCCACTTGATGCAAAACTTGTTGGTGATCTACAGTTCAAACTTCTTCGCTATAGTTATTTTGTGATTGCTGTATTCTCGCATACGTGTAGGAAGATTGGAGGCATCGATTGCTCCAGAGTGCAATCAGTACTTCTTCGAGCTTGAAATCCTTATCTGTTTTAGTGTTGAGAATTTCGCTGAGTTTTACCTCGATGCTAAAAGTTAGCGAGTATAGCAAAACCGACTGTAGGAACAGTCGTTGATAGAGTGTTGAACGAATTTTAAGTCATTAGAAAAGGAAAGATTGCAGCGAAGGAATCGCATGTGGACATGTAAATCTGGTAGCCGTTTTTGCGTTCGTTCTCATTCCTGATTACGTTTCCATATCCGATGAATTTGTTAAGGCATATTAAAGGCACAATTCACGATAAAAACGGTTTTGAGATTCCCCTATAGTATGAATTCGAAGCTCCCCCTTATACATACTTGTCGTTATGAGGGCGGAAAACTTCCTGGATATGGCTTAGTAAGGAACCAGAGGTTGTATCGTGTGAATGCCACACCCCTGGTGGACGAGTTTCAACGGCTTCGTAGGGGCTGCACCATTCACAAGGGAACCTATGTAGGAAGTTCAAACAACTTCTCATGACCCATAGCGGCAGTGCAAGGCAATTCTGTACAGCTCTTTGCACGATGGGAGCAAGATAAATTTCATCCAAACAAGCTTTAAATGCATTTCTGTCGCGGTGATCTCGTACAACCTCCACTTCAACTGCTTTTAAAAGGCTTAAAGTAGGCGGATTTTCTCGCTTTCTTTGCCAACGACGTACTCCTCTTCATCAACACTTTCAACCTAGAAGGGTACCTCAAATTATAGTGAACTGTGCCTTTAAATCGTTCACAAACAGTTTGGTGACAGTTACCAACTAGTGTTTTTGCGTCATTCTTCTTCAAGTAGAAATCAATAACCAGAACTGTTAGGTGGATATACTGTTCCACTATCGTTGTGAGCGAAAACCACTTCTTTACGCCTGATTTTTTCAGGAATTTGTTGTGTGTCGATCTTCATTTTTCTGATCTTTCTATAATAGTTTTGTGTAAATGATTAGGATAGGTTGATTTCAGCAGTCGCATGCGCCGTGATCACCATCGTTCAAGCAATGGCGGAAGCTCGGACATGCATCGCGGCATGTCTGGCATGGGCGGCGGTAATCAGCGTGGTCCCATGTCAGGCATGGGCGGTGGATACCGTGGGGCTGGAAGCTTCACGGGTATGGCCTTTTCCGAGTCCGAACTGATGGGCGATTTACCTAAGAAGAAGTTCACTGGGCGTTGCCGACTTTTTGTTGGTAACCTTCCCAATGAGGTGAAGGAAGCTGAGCTCAAAGAACTGTTCTCACCGCATGGCGACATTTCGGAGTGCTACCTCAGCGGAAAAGGTTTCGCTTTCCTAAGAATGGTGAATGCGCGCCGAGAGCGTTTAATGTTACTTCAGTTATTCAGTTGTTGCGCACAGTGCCCGGGCATCCCTCTAGCGTTGAACATAAAGTATTAGGTGCTCTAATTGTTTTATTTGGCAACTGAGCAAGCTATTTATTCGAAACTCTTTAATGAAGCATAAACAGCTTCAAGCTGCGATTTTTTTTTTTTTTTTTNAAATCTTCGACACCAAAGATCTCGGACTAGTTCTGCCTTTTGCTGCTCATTGGTCACAGTATGCAATTTGTTGGACTTTCTTCGTTGTTTGGAATCTCTTCGAGGATTGTAACTATGGATGTTCGCCGTGTATTTGACAGGCACATTACTATAAAGACGATTTCTGAGCTTCCTCCTTAAGTTTAACTTGTGATCCCCAAGAGTAGGTAATTGATGCTGCAGGGCCAGCCTAATTGAAGCGTAATAAAGGCCGCAAACCGGCTTAGTGGACGTGAACAACGAAAGCAGTCAAATTTAAAGGTGTTCTAGTGCTGTATAGGCTGCTCCTTTTCGCACTGGGACGCACTGTTGTATGCCGGCTGTACGCAATGGCGCATACATAGGACAACTTGTCTTAGTACCCATTCCATGCAACTTTTGTCGACACAATCTCGTCCTACCTACTGCGATTTTATCATTTTTGGGGCCTCATTTTTTCAAATACGTCGTTTTTTGTGTTATTCTCAACATTTGCATTATCCTTGCCTATCATGTCCATTATTCGTCCAAAGGTAGATATCGCAAAAGGAAGCGGACCATTCGCCCGGTGCACTGTGCGCGCAATTTACTTTTTTCACATGACTTTCTTTCTCCATTTGATATTTTGTAAATATTTGTGCCTAAGAGTAGCTTTCGTAGGATACCCGTGCTCATGCCGAAAGCGCAAAGGAAGTCATCGACGGTCGTGTCATTCACGGTCGTCAAGTCCGTGTGCGTTTCGCTGTTCACGGCGCCGCTCTTAGAGTAAAAGAGCTCTCACCGACCGTATCAAATGAAATGTTGTACCATGCATTCTCTCACTTTGGCGATGTGGAGCGTGCAGTGCATATTGTCGACGAGAAGGGTCGCCCAACCGGTGAGGGCATTGTCGAGTTTGAACGGAAGCCTTCCTGCAACGAGGCCATTGCCGCTATAAGGGATAAAGTCTTCTTGATGACAGCGTAAGTTTATGACTTTAACGGAATCAGTGGCGTTAGAAGTGATTGGTGTTGCTGATTCTCATACGAGACATTGACGTTCACAATAGATGCATCCAGTTTCTTATGTGCTACTGTTGAGAAAATTAGGAAACGATCAAGGTTTCCAGCTGGTGTGTCGGCTGGGATGCTTACTAGTTTGGCATTGCTTGGTTTCACTTCTCCCATTCGATTGCTAACACGAGTGAGTTCTGTGTAGTCTTGGTGTTTGGGTGTTGATATTTGGAGTGATTAATTGCAGCACTAGTATAGGCTCTTTTCTAACTACGAGAATGTTTAAGCAGCAGGCGGAATACATCGTTTAGTTTTTACGTGCGGTTTGTAGGTGAAGTAGTCTTCGAGATCGCTTCAGTATTTAGGAAGACGGTATCGGCTTGGTTTGGTAGGAACTGCAGTTTGGGCCGCTTCTTGACATCATTGTTGTGTGTGAAACTGAAGTTGTGTTAGTTTGTACACCGTCGAGCATAAAAACTTTTGAAAAGCAGTGTGAAAGAATTGTAATACGCGATAGTGAGTTCTACTTTTGCTGATTTTCAAGTATCGCGAAGGAATTGATGAAAGGCATTGCAGAGTTTACGTGAAAGTGACTGGCTTGATTAATCTAGAGACGGACTTCTTACCTGTATAGGAGAGGAATCTTGGACAGTACTTTCATATCTGTTGCAATAGTATGTGGGATTAGTCAACAAGCTGCCAAACAGCGGAGTACTCTGTAATAGTCAACCACCAGGTGAAAGTCTTGATCTGATATTGTGAACATCACTGCTCAGCAGAAAATCACGTTGATCCCGCTGATCATATTATGTCGTTGCTTCCAAGTTGCTCCCTTCTGGATCCATACAATAATCTGTATTAGGAGCCCCAAACCTCTTGTCGTCGAGGTTCTCGAGCCGAGAGATGAGGACGACGGACTTGCAGAGAGAATGATACCTAGAACTTCTCAACTTATTAAGTAAGTTTCGGATCTGACATTGATGGGAAGGGTATTTCGGGTGTTCTTGTTATTGTTCTCTTGTCCTTTCAGTGTTCGGTCAAAAGAGTTATGGTAGGATTATGTTTAGTGTAACAGCAGTTTTTGGAGAATTAAAAGTTGATGTTCTGGAGGGAAACCGGCATTTGGAACCAGTATGTAGTCAGGAGTAAATTATGCCAACTTTCGAATCAGATTGGCTGAAGGGCCTGGTTAATGTTGTGGAGAGCCATGTCTTCAATTCAAGTTTTTGGAAACGACGGTGGATATGTATAAATATCTGCAAGGGACGTTTTTCTTTTTTTGAACGCCTTGTTTATTGGTTAATGCGCTTTATTCTCTTCATGTGTGCCAAAGTTCTAGCGAATGGGTTTTCAGGTTTTCAATAGGGGCGTTTGGAAAAATACAAGAGATGTTCACACTTGATAGTGTTCACCTGTGTATATGACGCATTCATCATTCCCATCGGTTTCTCCTTTGGCACTCAAACTGGCTGTGAAATGCTTCAAAAGACGTTGATTCCGGTGTAGAAGTTTAGCGTGTCAAGCTCGTCTTACGCCTCGTGCCTTCACTGCGAGAGACTTCGCTTCCAAAGTAGTGCAGATTTTGTAAGCCATGCATTATGAATGGAAAACTGGCCATCCAGTCTTCAAAGCTGATGAAGGAGTCGACATCGCCTCAGGGCAACGTCCTGGGTTGATCAAGAGAGTTGCAAAGTGAGGATCACAATTTTTCCTTGTACAGATCCTGTACCGACAAAGGTGGTCGCTAGATCCCGGAACATCTGGGGATACCCTTGCATATCTTCCACAGATTGCTTGTGGTGTTTCATAGCGAAACGGTGTAGCGGACTCTGGAGTTGGATTTATTGTAAAAATTATAGGGAAACCACAGCCGCTATGTCGGGTATATACAGATACAAAGACCATCGTTCCACGGAAGTAGGTCCTGCTTGTCCAGGTCGTTCACGGCCGTGACCACTTTTTGCAGCGTTTTATGGATCTAATACAAATCATATCATCATACATTCTAATGGACATCAAACTAATCGCTACTTGTGCCGGGATCTCCCAACGGTCGCCCAGCTTCGGCCCGTGAGGATTTTTCTTTTGGTCACATGGAAGTGTGAGCTAGCCACTAGAGCTAAATCAAATTAAACGGAGGATAAGGGTTCAGGTTGTTTGCGCATGGGCTTCCTGTACCCTATTATTTCGGTGTCTCTATTCGAAATGTTGAGAACCTGAACCTGGCATGCGTTATTATTGTATACCTCGAGCTCATGTTTGACCGGATACTGATTGGACAAGTAGATTTCAATGATTTATGTCTAAAGGATGTAGTCATCCTAGTTACTGCTTTGCTGACTCGAAAAAAAAATCGGATATTCACTTGCACATTGTGTTTGATTGTAGTGGACTCAGACTAAGAATATGTGCTCTGAGATGTGCAAGTGATAGGTAGAGACTGGACATTTAATGGACTTATCCAGGGAGCGTGAATTTGGTCCTCGTTTTCCCGCTCGTAACACTTTCGAATTTGTGTACGGTATGAAGTGGAAGGAGCTGTATGAAATCGAGAAACAGCGTAGAGCACAGCTGGAAGATGAGCTGAGAGAGGCACGTCGTCGACTCGAAGCTGACATGGAGCTAGCTTATCAGGACTACCAAGCTCAAATGCTTCGAGAGGGTTAGTGAATTTAAGTTTCATCCATGATAGGCCAATTGTTTCTTTTTACGAGGTTAAAAATATGCGAACAGTGGGCAATCATTATATGCTCTAAATTTAAATGGTACATTATGCTGCTCCTACGCTGATTTGCTTTCAGCGGTTTAATCACTATTTGCGGTCTTATCTGAAGTAGTTATATAATTTAAAAAGCATGCTCATGTGATATCGGTCGAAATAATGTTCTGTCCTGCACATCTCGATCAATCCTGTTGATTCTTTTTTTCGGTCAGGGCAATCAGCTTGAAAGAGATGAAAATGCGCGGTTATTTGAAACTTTTCTTGTGATACAGCATCGTGGCATGCAGTAGTTCTTTCGAGTCTATACGAAGCCTCGTAGGTGACAAACCATTCTTTTCTATCTAGTGGTGTTGAGTGTTTTTTCAATGTTTGCAAGATACTGAATTTGTGGAGAGGCTTACTTTCAAAGGTAGGACGAACTTCGGTGCTCCTCAAGTTTCTTAACTATTTTTATTTTACATTTCTTTGTTCTGACCGCTATTATAAGACCGTCTATTTTTCCATGCTGCTGATATAAGACACATCGATAAGCCCTCTGGGAAGGGAGAGAAGCGGGTAGTGAGGCAGTGCGGTTACGCAGTTGCAGGGGACGTGCACATGACAAGCGTCGGAGAACTGCCGGTGCGCATGAATTGTGTATTCTCTTCCTGGAGTCATGAGTCGCAGCCGATGCTCACTTCAAGTTATTCCTCTTAATAGGATCTTGCGGGGTAGAGCGGTTGGGTAGCGCCAATTACTACATTTGTTGATCGATAATAACCTTCCATAAGTTATAAACTCTCCTCAGTGTTGTTTGAAGAAATGCATCGGAAACAGTACGGCAGATTTGTAGCTTCTGATCGGATTGTAGCTTACCACAATCAGCAAAAGAGGCACCGTGAATCGGAGGAGACAGCTTCTGTTAACTTGCGTATAAGAGGCTTCGAAAAGGGAGTGGGGCTCGAACTTCTAAGTTGCAGTGTCTACATAGGCAAGGACTCAAAATGGTGATTATGTATACTTTAATGCAGTGCTTGCGGGAAGTGAAGAACGAATTATCTTTCTTGGAAAAGTTGGGAACCTTGTGGAACACCAAAGTTCATTATGTAAGGTGGGTGGTGTTTTTAGTGTTGGTTGTGTGTGACCTGTCTGGCACCAGTGTTTCGGTGCTGGCATGGGTACTTTCACCCAATTCTATATGGACGCAGCGAAAATCGCAGCGACTATGTACTGCGATGCCGGAAGAAAGTAACTATTCACCAAGTAGAGATATTCATTCGCACCTTTACTTCTCTTTCCGTGAGATTGAAAAGTTGACTTGGAGATTGGTGAAACTAGTTTTCAGTATCACTATTTTCACATCGGCCAAGACAGAGTAGCTAATTTTGTTAGCTTTTATTCTTTAGGAGGGTCACTTCGAACAATAGTACTTCAAAGAGCAGAGGTACACTGGGCGACTGGGTGCTCTTAACATTAACGGGAAAAGCGAACTTGTTTATTCTTAGTAACATTTCCGATGCTCTTGCGTCTAGTGTTCAGCAATCTAGATTTTTACGCAGTTGAAAAACGACTTTCGCGCAATTAAATGAGATTTGTCCCTAAAATTCTGATTTTTTTGGCAATAGATGAGTTTGCTTAATTGGTCTGCATGGTCTTGGTTGTGATTTCGAGAATGTGACGCGCTGAGATGATGATCTGAAGGGGTAGAGGTGCGAATAATTATTGGCATCACTGCAGAGAAGCTGTGAATCTGCTCATCTTTTTTTCGAGTGAAGATTTGGAAACATTTCATATCCGAGTATACTGAGGCTAGTGGAGGATTCATTATTCAGAAAAACTACACAAAGAAACTAGTTATTTGCTAACTCCTTTGTACTTTAGTCAATTCATCTGCAAAGAGACATTGAGACCATGTCACCTGACAAATCTAGGCGCTATTTTTATACATTTTTCCACAATGAATCGCTTTCATTATAATCTCCTATGCTCTTGATTTCGGCTGCTTTTCGACACATTCTTTTCTTCGGTTTTTGTTGTGGGTACATACAGCGAGCTCGGTTCTATGGTAGAGAAACCTCGCTATTGTTTGGAAAGGACTTGTTTGGCGGCTTTGTTCATAATTGACGATGAGTTAGCCATCAATAAGCGCGCAAGGTGATTTGAGTTTGAGAATAGATACCGTCATCAATTCGTTGGAACTCAAGCCGTCACCTGCCGAAGCGGTGTCCACTATCAAAAGCTGTAAAATAATTTTGCAATGGCTTCTTTCTCGTCGCCAACTATGGACACAGCGAACGGCTTTTCGTGGGAGTGGGAGACGCTGTATATCAACTTATTTTAAAATCTTCATCTGTTTGTTTTCTCATTGTTGGTCGTTTAGATCTACAACGTCGGCAGCAAGAGCTCGAGAGGCTCGAAGCTGCTCGTCGTGAACGTCTCGGCATGAGAGCTGGTGCTGGTGGCCCCGGTGGGCCACCGGGACATGGGCCAGGAATGATGGGTCCGCCACAGTATGGCCAGCCAGGTTAGTAGCGATTTTTTGGCTTATTGTCTGTTATTTCTTGTTATATGTTATAGAATTCTTTGGAATTGATTCTATTTTCAGGATTCGGTCCACCAATGGGCGGATACCAGCCATATCCTCAAGGAGGGCCAACTGGACCAGGAGGTCCTGGAGGACCAGGTGGGCCGCCAGGGCCAGGTGGAGCGTCGCAAGGAAAAGGAGGACCTGGGGGTCCTGGAGGACCAGGTGGGCCTGGAACACCTAGAGGAATGAGGGGTAATTCATAAACTTTTTATTTCTCTTTGAAAAGCATCATCGTTCTCTACAGAACCTGGAAGTCAGCGCCAACCTCAGACAAATAACATGCTGGAAGGAGTCCAACGTCTTTTGCAGATCTTCAAAAATGACCAACCAGGTCAGCCGAGTAAGTCCTGCCTGCACTAAATCGTCTTCACTTGGCATGACATCACGAAATATAGTTTTGTAGTTGCACTAGTTTACAACCTGTTTTGCAGGACCGGGATCGGGACCTGGACCGTATGGCGCGCCTGGAGGACCTGGTGGCCCAGCACCTGGTGCTCCTTACGTTGGAGGCCCAGGAGGGCCTGGTGACTATCCACCTGAGAAAAGAATGCGTCGTTAATTGTCATCAAGTAATGATTGTTATCGATCTGGATGTAATACGGTCGCAACGTATTTATTTGTGGACGTGTTGTCAACGTTATGTGATCGTTTTTGAAATTTCTTTCCAAATCTATCCCCTCACCTATTTGTAAAAGGCACTTTCTGGTGCGGATTTGTTGCACTCACTCTTAGTTGTTGTATTTTGTTATATCATTCCATCCACATGTATGTTGTAAAGCCGAATGTAATAAAGGCTGGTGGAACATCTCTGTTGTTATTACAAAACTTCCAAGAAATAAGCGCTAGGATTGGGTGCATTGTTTTTAATTTCGGGAAGTGGTTTTATTTTCTCTTAGCAAGTTGTGATTACAGGGAGGGGAGGGGAGGGGAGGGTCATTTTGAATGGCTTTTTTTTGTGAAGAAATGTCAATACGCTCGAGAGGGCACTACGACATGATCACAAGGGTAGGGATAAGTTCTATGGGCGTTGATCAATCCTGACTGAGGGGAGACGGGCAGTAGGAACGGTTTTGTGGAAAAGATGTCGCGCACCATTCCTTCGCCGTTATTACAGCTCTAGCGATCTTCATACAGCTCAGTCGATATGCAATCATTATTTTGGGCAAATTCTACGATTAGTTCCTTTGTTCCTGTATCTCTTGCCTGATGCTGCATTCTGCTGTATTACTTCGCACGCGGCGCCCCTCTTTCCGCGACGCGACGATTTGTGCGCGACGCGACGACAGATATTAACATCGGATGAATCTTTAGGGGTCGAACAATACCGTCTGAGGGGTGAGCAACCGCATTCGACTTCTAATCAGAATCATAGTGGCGTATTGAATGCGTATGTGGCCCATACAGTAACTTGCGGTGGCCAGCCGATATACAAGTCAGTGCTTTTCTCCTCCCAGACGAGTCTGGTTCCAATTAATCGAAACCGTGGAGTGTTGGAAGGCTTGATTGGTCTAGATGGATATTCATTCGGGGTTCGAACATGTGTCATGCGTGCGTGATGGTGCGCCACTTACAACTATATCACCTTCGTCCGGATATCATTGTACCTAACAAATTAACTTTGCGCAGGAGGGAGAGGCAGAGTCATCTACCTTTACATTGGACCGGTCATCGCGTACAAAGTGAGAGTAGCAGATGAAATCAGCTGTTTTCTTTCAGCTTCGTACAAGAGAGATTGGATCGTGCGATTCAAATCGTACCAACTCTTCCTGTTTTTAGATCTTCAGGGCATTGTGTATTGGGAAGTATTAGGCTTTAATTGAACAGTCAGCCATAGGCAGTGCAAGTCCCACAGTGCAAAAACGAGTCCCCATTAGGGTCCAAAGCGTGAGGTGAAGCTCTGTACAACTTCCCATGAGGTTGCACTAGCCATTAATGCCTAGCCATTTTTGATGCTACCTTCAATGACATGGGATTTTTTTCCAAAAAACCAGCTACTTTCATTCACAGGCATCGGTTTTGAATCCTTGTTTTGACTGAGTTTTCTTCTCTAGTAATTAGAATGACTTTAAATATGACGTTTTCAATTTTTCTCATTTTCAAAAACTACCATCTGTTTAGCCAACTGTGTAGTTCTCTTGGCATGCACTGCCCCCTCCTCAGCGTTGGGTAACGTTTTCCTGAGGTGGAAGGGTTGGGTCTCAATCCAACCCTCATTTACAGCCTAGAGATTGACCGAACCTTTTAACTGCTTTCTTTTCAAGAACTTTTGCATTGGGTATGTATAATAGGTGATGTCAGGGTTATATGGGGCCTGTATGATTGCCCTGGTCTCCAGTATCGAGTGCATATTGTGTTCACTCCAATCAGAGCGTGATCGTGGAGCAGGGATGGTGGTAAGTCTCTGAAGCAAGGCAGGGGTTCTGTTCTTGCCTTTCGGCAATTCTTTGATGGTGTATGTGCCGTCACTGTGTTATGGTCAGTTAAGACACTGTAGCAGTCGAGGTAACAGGGGCGATGATAAGTTTCATCCCAGCAGAAGTATCTAAGCGGAGAGTTTCTGCCAGCAATTTTGCAGTACAGATTTCTCCCTTGATTTTATAGAAGGTTCCATGTGATTTCTACGTAAGACGACTACTACCGTATATACATGGCATATCCGTTACCTCAAGATTTCCCAGAGAATCGCAGGAGTAATCCAGATCTCTCAAGGATTGCGATTTGTGGGCAAAACTCTGTGCTCTTTATACCTCGCCGTGTGCCCGGAAAGCATAAAGACGGGTTCGAGTCTCGTTCGAATTCGGAGTTTTGCCAGCAAAACGCCTCCCTTTTGAGGCTTCCGGATCGCGTACTGCGGCCATAAAACAGCTGTTAACAAAACATCGAATCAAAATCCAGATAATTGTTAAATTTTTGTAGATACCAAACTAGTATTTCGGAACGTGCGGACGGTCGTCCTACTTTATGTTAAGCAAAAAATTGGCGGGGGATCTGTCGGTCTGTGTATTTGCTGGTATATCCGCTTAGGTGCAAAATTTTTTATGGCTCTGATAAAGGTGATATGAAAAAAACTTCATCAATAGAGGTTGTAAAAAGGATGCTACTGATAGCGGACATTGATAAGTACGAAAGGTTGTGACGTCATCGACAGCGCTTGAACAGAATTGGTACAGCATCGTTTTCTAGATACGTCGCCTTTCTCGTATTGCTCGAGTGATGGCGATTAATTTGCGGCATAGTTTAATAAGTAGTCGCTAGCAGGTTCTGTTCTGCAGTAGAGCAACTTCATGGATTGTAAGATGCATGTATATACATGGGATTAGGTGGTGTTATGGCAAGTGGCGCAGTTCACACGCATGGTTAGGATCCCGGATCGTTATCCGCTTAGGTCAGCCGAGGTTCGGTCAGCTGGTGCAAGACCCGTCTGGCAGGAAAAAAGCACTGACTTGTACAGCGGCTAGCCATCGTAAATCATTGTATGGGCCACGCTCACACTCACTGCGCCACTACGATTCCGAAAGGAATGGAAGTCGAATGGGTGGCCTCAGACGGAGTCGATTAAGGTCCCAAGGCTTTTAGACTTTATGTATATACATACACCTGTATATATATGTATCGCATACATGGAGGTGGTGTAGTAGCAAGCGGCGCACAGTTGCACACGAATGGTTCAAGGATCGGTTCCCGGATCGATGTCCGCTAAAGCTAACCAAGCCTTCTCATTCTCCGGACTCGTTTAATCTGTCTGGGAATATAAAGCACTGTACTAAAGACTTGTACTCCACTGGCCACCGCAGGTCACTGCATAAGCCTCACATGCATTCAACGCGCCACTACGATTCTGAATGGAGTCGAATGTGGGGGTGCATCCCTCAGAAGAGATTGATTAACGCCGGTTGACTGTAGCTTTTGTCTTTTGCATGTATATAATAGAACTGAGGACTCTGACTGGTTGGTTGTCGGTGGATACTGGTATTTAGATACTGGTATGAACACACTTCAGTATTACGGTATCAGACGATTCCAATGGTAACTGAATATATTGTCCTTTACTACGTGCTACTGCTACTGCATTTTGGATAGAAGCACAATTAGGCGCTCTCGTTCGAGTCATGTGAGGGGGAACAGTAGACTTACTTGCTTACTTGATCCAGAGTGTATGACAGCTTATTTTTCGTGTTCTTCGTTGAATAAGAGTATTATTTTATGCGCAGCTCGATANTACGCATGAAAAACAGTACTATTAATGTTATAGAATGCTTTCATAGTCCGCCGGCGTGCGTGCCGACGTGCCGGCGTGCCGAGGCAGTGCTAGGGGGATGAGGGAGGCTGACGGTCGGTCCGCCCCTTCGAAGGGCTGAAAACAAAGAAGAACAAGTTCAAAAACCAAGCAGCCATGGGCTTGTGCAAATGGTTTTTGATCGCGTAATTCCGTCTGATATAGCAAAGTACTGCAAACTTTCTAGCCAACATATTATTAACAGCAAACTGTGCTCTACTAAATGTGCTCACATGCCTTAAAAACACAGTTTGCAACAATTCTGAGGTACTTAGTTGGAGTGAACTAAGGGAGGGTATGGTGCAGAATAGGGCAAAGAAGGCGAAAAATTACGAAAATCGGCGGATTCCAAGTAACGTCAGACTACAAAAAAGTAATAAAAAAAGGGTTGTGCGAGATTATGAAATCAGTAGCGACAAGAACGGGCGTTTGGACGAGGTGTCAGTTACCGCAAGAGCGCAAAGAGCTGGCTACAGAGATCAAAAGAGGCAAAAATACTTTCCCCCTGGCGCATTCATAGTGCTGAAGGCGTAGTTCATAGCAAAAGACCGATCTTTGAAAAAGAAACAGGAGATGTATAATAGATGGTTCCGTGTATGAATGCGGAGAACGTCCTGTGCGCGTCCGTCGAAAGTAGGTCACCCCGCCCACTTCGCGAGCGGCGCACCTCAAGATGACATTACAGTACCACCAAGTCTCAGTGGAGCGAACGATTTGCTTTTGCCGTGTTATCTTCTCTTTGGCTGACTGCCGTGGACCAAGCGCAAATCATATGCCCCAAAAACAACTGCGACATCTTTCAAGTGTCGCGGGCTGACCCGCCGCATGCGACGGCTGCGGCGTGACCTAGTTTCGACGGTCCGCGCCACGAAGCGCACCCTGTGAATGCACCGTTGTTTGTAACTGTCCGAGCGTCTTTCACATAGGCACACTATTCGTTGGCGTCCTAACGCTCCGTTGTGAAAGGTCAGCCTTAGCAAATCATATTACGGCCACTTTTAAGTGTGTTCGTGTACGGCCGAACCGGTTTCATAGCTCTTATTACGAATAGTCTAGACCGTTTTTCGGACTAGAAATGTCCCATGTATTATCCTCAAGGGAAATAGGTTCATAATGAAAGTAAATCTCGGGAACGATTCTATCGTGATGCTTTAATTTTGATCGATTTTTATGCATGTTCAATTCTAAGTGAGAAGGTGGGTCAGTCAGGACATAAGCTTGTTGTGAGAGGAGGGACAACTGCAAGATAATAAAAGGCTGTTATACTGTGGCGGACATGCACCACTTTGGTTACTAAGGTAAGCACTAAGAGTAGTTTGGGTGTGGTGCATTAGGAACGAAATGGTCGCGTCGCGGTGATAGGGGCGTCGCGCGCGAAGGAATGTAGCAGGATGCAGCAGTGGGTAAGGAGTACAAGAACAAAAGTACTAATAGTAGAATTATGCATAAAATAATGATCGCATATCGATTGAGCTGTATGAAGAACGCTAGAGCTGTAATAACGGCGAATGAGTGGTCCGCGGCAGCCGCGTGCGGCGAATCGATTACCTAAAATCGTTCCTAACGCCCGTCTCCCGAGTAGTTTCCTTTACAAACTAGCTTTGTACGAAATCGAAAATATGGGCACCAAAAGTTCTACTAAAAGCAAGGAAACGGCATGGAAGCACAGGTCCTTCAGATCTGGGTCCTAAATGTTCATGAATAGTATGAATTTGAAGATTATTAAGTAAAGCAGAATACTGCATATTACTAATCACTAAGGCCACGCTATTGAAGTTCTGGACTGTTTGTGACCAGAAATCCTTGTCTCAATTTCTTTGGGAAACACATACGTTGTATTAAACTTGAGGGTAGGAAGAGGAGAGCGGAAAGTCAAAGAAAGTGGATGTCCATCCTGCTCACACAAAGGTTTTTGAACGGTTCTATGGTAATGCTTGTGAAAGTGGAAATGTGAAGTTGACAACTTTATGCATGCTTTTTTTGAGGTTCTTAGGTGGCATCAAAGCGAATGTCCAATTCACTGTGATGGGAGAAGAAAAGCACTTTTAGGTAAGATGCCTTTTGAGCAGCTAGGTATGGTCCACGTGATTCTAATGAAAGGATTTTTACCAACGAGCTAGCTAAACACTGCACTTGACAGACTTCTTCAGGACAAAACTCCTTTAGGACGATTTTTGGCTCGGTTTGCAGTGAGATGATATTCTGAGAAGGATTATAAAACAGAAATTGACTAGGGTTTTGAATGGAAACCTTCGAATGGTCTCAAAACTTGCATTTTTGCGCCAAGCCAATTTTGTACCTGGATTAGGTGCTCTCAGCGGAACATTTCAATCCGGGCACTGTACAAACCTCGAGGTTCTATTCGAAGATTTTACCATTTCCTTTTGATTTTTTGTGATTTCTAATGTGTAACTGTGATGCGTTTCGCAATATTTAAACGTTAACAAAAAAGGGAAGCTTGAGGCTAGCAGATGTGCAAAGAGTGGGATCAGCTCATTGAAATGTGTACTTTATAATTGAAACAGGATGTGGATTATTACAATCAGGATTGGGGTTGAGTGTGATGAAATAGTTTGTTGGCATTATTTTTGGCAGGGACACAGAATGTGGAATGTGGGAGACGGGCGTTAGGAACGATTTCGGGTAATCGATTCGCCGCACGCGGCTGTCGCGGACCACTCCTTCGCCGTTATTACAGCTCTAGCGTCCTTCATACAGCTCAATCGATATGCGATCATTATTTTATGCATAATTCTACTATTAGTACTTCTGTTCTTGTATTTCTTATCTACTGCTGCATTCTGCTACATTCCTTCGCGCTCGACGCCCCTCTCACCTCGACGCGACCATTTCGTTCGTAACGCACCACACCCTGTGGAATGTCGTTGGTCAATCGCTGACGCCCATGTCGGTAAGTATAAATACACAATGACTCTTCTTCTCTACTCAAACCGTGTTTGAGTAGAAAGAACTGATTAAGCTGTTAGGAAATAAGGCAGTGTTGCCGTGTGAGAAATGAAGAGGCTACTTTTGATCAAGTGTACGCAGCTGGTCCGAACAGAACACTTGAACGCGATCTCGACAATCAGGATAGCTCTGCCAACTTGAACATTGCCTAGAATTTGCCTTTAGCCCTTGAGATCGTACCGTACAGTACAGCTGGGTGTCCCCAACGTGACGAGTTTCTGGGGAATTGATAGCAGTTCTCTGTATTGCCATGTTAAGCCAGACGATGATCCTTCAGACTCAACTCACATAAAGGAAAGCATGCAAATAGTGTTGTTGACAGAAGGTGTAGTAGGCTTTTGTATCCATTGCTCATGCGTCATAATCGTCTCACATAACAGCTCTGAAGCTTTAAACCACTCTAGTCAAACTTACCCTTTCTTACTGCTAAGCTAGCCGGAGTGGAACAGCGTGGACTTTTGTGAAGGAAAGTTCTAGACTACAAAAAGTAGGTACCATTCATAGGTGTCTAATTAAATTTTTTGCGTAAGCCATTTTATTTTTAGTTTTCCTTGATGGTATAGTGCAAATGACGCAGTGTCAGTTACGCTCACACGATATCAGGATCGAATCCATCATGGGTTTTGTTTTATACAAGCGCACCCTCTACCTCTTCGAGGTCGATTGACTTTAACCAGGCTCGTCTTGGAGCACAAAAGCGCTGATTTGTCATCGGCTGAACACTGCAGTACATGCATAGGCCACATACGCCTTTCAAACCTTACTACAATTCTGAATGGGAATTGAATGCGGGGACGCATCCTTAAATGAATCGATTGGCGTCAACAGACTAGTCCTTTATCATACGTCAGCTGCTATATCGCTGGGCTTACTAAAAGCACTATTAACTGTGAGTGACTGGCAGGAACACTGATCATTGCGACCCCCTGATGGATCCCTTTTTTAGTTGACAGTCGACTCAAAAAATGAGGCCTTGTAATCGGTCTGGCATAATTACCAGTTATCGTACTAATTATAAGGTACCTTACGCTCGGCGTTGACAGCGCCTTTAACAGGCGCTACCGTCTTCACCCTGAAGGTCAAGGTGTATAGGATCAAGAATGTGGTGAGGACATCGTACCAAACTGATTGTAATAGATATGAATAGACGAAGATAAGGAAGAGTATTTTCGGTTGTCACCTTCCCAGAGCGATTTCGAGCTGAGCGGGGGGAACCAGGTACTCAATTCTTTCCTTCTTTCATGGATTCCTTCCTGAATGCTTTCACTTCCATCTACTTCTTCACAATTCGCAACGTCAATACCGCCCAAATCCTCTCGGGCAACTATGTAAGATCTTCAGTACACTGACGTCGATGGCATAGTACCAGATCTGTAAGGAGAAGTTAAGGGGAATGATATCCCCAAAAGATCTGCCCTACTCAAGGTATGCGTGCATCAGAATTCTAATCATATACCGAAGTACAGGGAAGGAATAGTCCAGAATTGTGTCCTTTCAACTTCTTGCGGACAGATTTGTTCCTATGTCGTCAGTGAACTGAAGTGCTTAGTTGCCCTAAAGGATTTGGGCGTTACCGACGTTGCGTCACAGCGACAAATCTCCTTTTATCCACTTTTATAATCCGCCATGGATGTCGCATGAGTTTTCAATCGCATTATAACCTCTAAGAGTATTGGGATAGGGTGCATAACTCTTATAATTAGTGCCCGCGAGTAGGAATTTGTCGGCTTTCACTCAGACCACTATCCCGCAAAATTGCCTAGAAATTCAGGAACACTGAAGAACTTCAAATCTTCACCATCACTATTGAGGTGACCGTCTTCGGATTAATGTAACTTTGGATGTGATGAAAAAAAAGGAAAAAGTCGCAAGTGCCAAGCGAATCTGGGTTTCAACTCCACGTCGCTTGCTCGCTTTGAATTCAAGAAATGAAACTTCTCCCACAAAGTATGAAACTGCGATTTTGTACGCGTACCGAATGTACACCACGGCCAGCCTTAGTTGTTAGAAACGTATTGTACAAAGTTGTACTGTTGGCTTGCCAACAAAATAGTGCTCGGCTAAAACGTCGTACCAAATTTTATTTCCGTTTTACGTCATTTAACCTATCCATCTCTATTGCTGTCTATACATATGTGATCTGAAACATGGTAAAGTACTGAATAGTACGGAAACGTTATGATCTCTCCGGGGCCGAACTCTATCCAGTTATCTTTGCTACTCTGCATGGAACCTACATACTCGTAAGACCAATGGAACAGAATCACTTTCGCATTGAAAGTTCACCAAATATTCTTTTCAAAGCATGTAAAGCCCTTATTAGCAACATTTCATACAGTTCAACCTTTGGATGAAAGAGAAGTCCCCCATTGCCATCACCACAGCTGCAAGCAGGAGCTGAACTTTCAAGCAATCTTTTCAATACTGTTCAAATAATCACACCTTTTATTCATTTATTTATTTTTAATTGACTGATTTCTTTATCAAAGTTCAATCTTTCGATAAAACATCAGTTTCATGTTCAAGTGAAATGAGAAACCATCATTAACAGTTCCTTATTATAGCGCTAACCATTTGCTGACGCTAATCCTTCCTTTTGTACAAATTTATCTCTTCGAAACAAAGTAATGGAACAAGACGCATTTATAAAACACAATAATTATTCACACAAATAGGCGACTTCAATAGATCACGTTCAAATTTGTAATTCATCCTGATTTGAATAGAAGAATGGCTACCTGCCCCAAATAAAAGTAAATGAAGTGCTTCGTCTCATGCGTCACGTATCTAAACATATAACGTATTAAACAGTGGAACAAATTGTTAAACCACAACATAAACTCACGAGCCAAAGTTCCTTCCCACGATGCAATGCCACGTAGGGTTGTACTTCTTATCAAACTCCTTCTTGATGTAGGCGGCAATATCCTTTTCGATATTGTACCTTAAATTCAGGAATACGTAGATGAACAATTTTCTTCTTTGATGAAAAATCCTGCGCTTAATGCCACATAGGATGAGCGCCATGGTAACGTCAGCTAGGTTCCCATTGTTTGTCTTACTTAGGGACAGGCAATATATAAGGTCCATAGATTGCTTTTAAATCTTCGCCCTGGAGATCACATAGCAACGAAAACCATTGCAAAGTAAAAAATTCTATTCAAATTCAGGGTTTGAATGTAGCGCAACGACGAACGTTCTGCCGTTCGTCTAATGCGTTCAGCGTCCTAGAAACACAGAACTAGCAACAAATGACANTTGATGTAGGCGGCAATATCCTTTTCGATATTGTACCTTAAATTCAGGAATACGTAGATGATCAATTTTCTTCTTTGATGGAAAATCCTGCGCTTAATGCCACATAGGATGAGCACCATGGTAACGTCAGCTAGGTTCCCATTGTTTGTCGTACTTAGAGACAGGCAATATATAAGGGCCATAGATTGATTTTAAATCTTCTCCCTGGAGATCACATAGCAACGAAAACCATTGCAAAGTAAAAAATTCTATTCAAATTCAGGGTTTGAATGTAGCGCAACGTCGAACGTTCTGCCGTTCGTCTAATGCGTTCAGCGTCCTAGAAACACAGAACTAGCAACAAATGACACTACGCCACTTTGGAGGATACAGCCGATCGTTTCTTATCTAATATTTTCACAGAAACAGTCAACTTCGCTAATCCCCAAGTGAACAGAGACAACTGTCAGATTTAAACGAGTAGCGTGACTCTTTAATTGCTATTAGCGTATTTAATTCAACAGTGACCTCTCCTACAGATAATTTCAACAAGAAATGGACCAGACTTGGCCAGATGTGACTAGTCTGAGCAGTAGTGTTGAGCAACTATGCATAGTTAAAGGGTCTCGACTCGACTTTCCAACTTTTGTAAAGTTTGATTATTCTATTCCAGGCGTGCCAAAATTTACGAACCAGTCAATAAATCATGTCAAGACAAGAACTTTTTCTCGACATCTCCAAATAAAAATCACCCGTCTGTTCACATTGGCTCCTGATTCCAAAAAACCTGTTCCTGCCCTTCAAAACACGTCCTACTTCGTAACTTCAAATCATTGCAGAAAATCAGAAAAACCACCATCTCTACACCTGCTAATGCACTTAGATGCGCACATTCCTATCAAAAGGTCAAAATCATACCAAAAGAGTCGAGGAAGACGGTCTATGAAATATGCGCCGCATTGGTGTCAGACGTCAACGAAAAAAGGAACAAATCGTGCATTAACCGTCATAACTTTTCCGAGACCGGGTGTTTGCAATTAAATAGTTCATAAGAAGTCGCCGAGCAGCAACACCACAGATAGTTATTTAGGACAAGCTATGAACATTACATTGAAAAATCCCCATTTGATGGAACCTGGACGCGGGAGCTGAAACGCTGTCCACTTCATTACAGCGCACGATGTGTGATGACACCCGACGTAGAGGAGCCCATCGCCGCTTACGACACAAACAACGTCCTAATGTTTAAAGATTTAAGGTCTAAGAGGGTGACTTCGTCGATAATGACTTGTTACAAACTGAGTGAAGTACATTATTGACCAATCTATTGTTAACAGTATAAAAATGGCTGATTGTTTTATTAAGCAATCTGCTGATTCCAAACTGTCTTCCTTATTTATAGTCTGTAACGCCCACTTATAGGCATCAAATAGCGGATAAACGATCACAAATTAATGGGTTATCAACCCTCACAGTTCCTATCACGAAGGTCAATTTATGAAAATTTCGAGAAGGCATTCATCGTATCGTGCAATAATTGTGCCATAAGGGCGTGTTTTTTTTTTAGAATAGACGCATCTACACCCCCTGACAAGATGATTGTGTAGAGGTGTCAGTAAGTTCGTAAGCCAATTACCGTCTACCACAATCCGATTCTTTACTTCACCTGGCACAGCTTCATGTCAAGTTTAATTTATCATAAACAAGAAAAATATAAAAACTGACTTCTCCAACGCTTGCGTTGCACAGTCGATTGCATCTTGTTGCATGTCCTCGGACATGTCGGCATTCTTGATCACAGCTTTGCGGTCAACCATTTTCTGCAAGAATTGAGTTGCCAATGAACTACACTTCGCGGTGATTGGCGAGAAATGCATAAGGATAATCATACAGTAGGAAACTGTCATTCCAGAAAGAATGGTCAAAATGACGAGCCCAAAACAGTAACTACTTTAGAAACCACAGTGAAAAATGATGAGCAGCAGGATCAAATCATACTGTTACTTGTTACCTTGTACCATGAGCACAACCGACCAAGTGCGGCTTTTCGACAGTAGGTGGGAAATTTCGTCATAGGGATATTGTTGACAACACACTACAAAAATCGAAGAACCCATCACATTTTCACTACACAGTCGCCGTTCGAATGCCACGTTCACGGCGTACTCACATACATGTCGAAAATTCATCCCTGGTGGAGAGCGGAACTTCTCAAAACGTGCCTATTTCTGAGGCGCGGAATCTTTTCCTAGCACATTGCATTAACGAGAGCCAGCATGTGTCCCTGTCCACTAAAAAGCATTTGCAAAGTTGTGTTATAATGTTACCGGAAGCAATCTATCCGACCCTCCCAAACTGTGTGGAAGCTTCGGGTTAAGAAACTGACTCCTTCTTATTATGCCTCAACATTTTCACAACCACTCCCATATTCCGAATGCTCTTTTTTTTATACCACCTCCGTCTTCCCTGCACCAACACTATTGAGGGCAGCATAGTTGTTAAAGTTCTGAAAGTATACAGAGAGTGTTGGATCTGTAACAGTCAAGTCTTGAAGCTCTCCGACAAAATCTTATGCTTTTTTATTTGGCAGAATGAATTGCACCTCTTTTTTTTTCAAACAAACCCTTCACTCCTGATCAATTCATATCGGGCTTTGGAATTCGAAATAGCGCAAAAAGTCTTATCAATGACAGTTGTTGTCCAATTGATGTGCACTATTTCTCCCATTCTTCCAGAACACTTTTCACCACCTTAGGTTACCCGCCACAAACTTCTCGTTCCCTGGAATCACAGTCTCACTATAGCTTGTCAAGAAAGAACTTGCCAGCTCAAATTACAAAAAGTCTAACCATTAACAAGCCAAACGACAGTGCCAAAGCAAGTATTCATCTGAGGAAACTTGTGCTGTTATCGAAGAAAGATACGAAACTGATCGATTAGCAGACCTAACAGACCCTCATTCTGGGTAACGCTCCCGAGCCCTTCCTTGTTGTTCTCATTCCTTTTACCATATGACCAACGTCATTCTGCACTTTCTGGATTTAAACAAAGCATTAATTGATTCGATTCCGAGCCTGGGCTATTATCAAATTTGTTTGGTTAGTGCTTCTAAGGAAACGCATACCCTTCAAATGGCGTCAACGAGCGGAAACAGGGTATCTGCCACTAACCCTTTGCTAACCAGACAGGTTTACACTCTCAATCACATTTCATGTGAGTAATGAATTATCACGATGTAAAAGAAAGAGGTATGGAAGCACAACAGGCAAGTATCACCTACAAATTCCATCTCTTATACATGACTACCTCACATCCTAGTTGTTCGAGAAGGTTATCGGCACGGAGGCTAAGAATATCTTAATGGTATGCAAAACAGCTGGCAACAATATTTAGAATAACAACACGTGTACCCAGCCAGCTATCTTTGCTTTCGATTGTGATAATGCATGAAGACCCTCATAATCTAGTCGTCATGAAAACAACATAAACTGTAGAAGGAGACGCGCTGCAAAACTACTGTTCAATAGGGACAATCAGCTGAACAAACAAGGAAAGTCACATGAAGGGACATGATTTAGAGAAACCGCCAATTGTCAATTTTCAAAGAAATACATGACAGATGGCAGGGTTATGCAAAAGAATTGATGATTCAAAAACAATGACTTATTCTAGAAGATCCTCTATGTTATTAAAACTATTCATACCAAGACAAGGCAACAAGTCAGATGAAGTTAGAGGGTGATGAATAGAAGCCCGCACCAAGCTCAGAAACTTTCACAAACTTCTTTAGGGAGGATGTTTTGCTCAAAGAGTGTTACCACAAACAATTCCATTTATCACTCACAAAGAAGTCTCTAAGCGGCCACGTAAGAATGAAGAAGAGAAATGAATATCGTGTTGGAAATGAGAGAACATTGGTTGGAGACTATTCAAAGAGAGTCTTAAAGCCTATACGAACTCATTTGTACTCGATTACATTGTTGAATACAACTCTAAGACACTCAATCATAGATTGTAACATCCACTAGAAGAATGTGAGCCTTTTTTCAAAGGAGGAATCCCATCAGTACGATAGGAACTCCATGAGATTCAGAGGAAGGCGCACGACCATGAAACGAGGGCTGGGTAGATCCCCTCCATACCTGAGAGCCACATAGGCGAAAGACTACAAATGAGCCTTAGAGCCAGCCACAAGAACCTTACCAACTCGGGACAGGATCCCCGAATGAAATTGAACCCGAACAAAACCCAGGAGAGAAGTTACAATGACAATAGGTGGCATAGTGAGCGCCATGGAGTGGCTGGGCGCCGACAGGGGCCGCCCCCTGAACCGCGTCACACAGCCGCGTCACGCAGTCCCAGTCGCGTCTCACAGCCACGTCGCTCCGTAAGGGCTCCCACCGCCAAGGCCCCCTCCGGTTGCCGATTGCTTACACACAGACGCACCCACCCGATCGGAGAGACGATCTGATCAGTCTGCTATCGCTTGAGGGACCTATGATGCTGATCCACTTCGGTGATCCAACCTGTACTACCTATCACCCTGTTGGTCATTGATTTGCGCGAGTGGATCTCAGTAGCATCTCCGTTCGCCCTGTTTGGAAACCTTTGTAGTTCGGTACTTTTCCCCTCGAGAAAGGCGAACTTAATCATTTCCTTGGTTGGGGGTTTGTGGAGAAACCCAATCATTGAGCCGATAGCCAACATTGCCTATTTGATGTTTGTGGTTTCTAGTAAGTAGCCGTCTTGATCCAGTGGTCATCCAAAAGTTGCGTTTACACTGGGTAGGAAGAGTGGATGGTGGTGGAAAGATAATACCCGCGCTAGCACCGCAAAACTTATCCTGGAGAGAATTCTCGAACTACCCGCTTGCAATCTTTCACAAAGCTAAAGTTCAGTAGTTTCTGGTTGAGGCCCCTAAAACTCTTTTTGAGCCGATTTTCGATTACTATTGATTGACACTGTTGATTGATGGTAACGGCTGATTATTGTTATCATCGTCGGAGTAATTTCAGCGGAGAATGGGACACCGCAAGCTTCATCTTTACCACACATTATCAAAACTTTCTTGGTGAGTGGGAGTAAATGGGAAGGGTGTTTGGGCGCTTGGTGAACGCAACGAGCGTGGCGTGTCCCACCTATACCCATGCTTTGGCGGTAAGGCAGGTACGGGAGGGCATGTAAGTTATTTGCAGGCATTTCTTCAGAGTAGGTTTGGAAGGTGATAACCCCATGCCCAGACGTCCGCATCGGCTCTTCCGTCGCATTTTTACCACCCAATCCACAGATTTTTTTTTCATGTGGATGCCTAGTACATAACGGTTCGCTTGCACTCGTGTTTTTGGCCTCGTTCAGGTTCATGAGCTCAAAAGAGGGGTCCACTAAATCTTCTGGAACTTGCTCTCTAATCACAAGGGGGCGGGGTGTGTTGAGCACGAGGATGACGTCCACCTCATTCCTTGAGACCATAACTTTGTTCTGCTCTAACAATAAGTTTAGAATGATTTTTTTATTTACAAAACTTTATTTTTTTGAGTCGAACCTGTCTAAAGGTTTGACTCCAACACCTGTGATTTTGGGCACACCTTTTTACGCGGGTTACCTGCACCTTCCTGCAAGTTAACTATGTGGGATTACATGGAAATGTAATTCACACGTGAAATTTCTTTGCTTCAGCGCCCATACTTTCTAACAAAGACGACTCACTGCAAATGGGTAACAAGGTTTGAGAAGTTTCGCATTTTTGCTTCTCAAAAATACCGAGTTTCCTTTCAACGTTGTCGAGTCAGAAATGTCCTTCTCGAAGCATTTTATTTATTTGAAAAATTGATTCCTCGGAATTTTGTACGAGAAGCTTGCAACGCCTTTTGAATACACTTGAGCTCATTAAATAAAATATGATATGCGTGCGTTGAACAACCACGTGTTATCTCCTGCCGCGCCATGCCCTCGAATACTGGCTAGAATAGGCGCGCATAGGAAAGCACTTTCCTGACCTGTATTCGTTAGGGCCAGCCGTTGTGCTCATAAACATATCAACACAAATTGATAATATTTCAAAACTGGCACTCTTTTGTGGCTGCCTTATTGGAGATATCGGATAAGGAAAAGAGTGTCAACCTATAGAGGCAGCAACAGTGGAGCGTTCCGGCAAAACTGGCAGTGTATTTACCCCTACGCCTAAATTATTCACTACACTGGAATTTTGCCATGTTTCATCCTTGAAAACAAGATTTTTCAACATTCCATCAGTTGACGTCCAGTGAGGTTGCCCAACACCTCTCTTTTCTTTTTAAACGATTTTGCAAGGCCCTCTGAACCTATGCTACCTATACCTATGCGGTATTTGACTCTGAACCTATGATCCTGGAGATAGCGTCGCTGTAACGTTACTTTTTTTCGAGTGAGCGATGCATAATGTATTTTTGCATCCCTTCACTTGGACGACTTAGACCTCAGCCTCCCACGTAGCGTTGACCCGCAATTTTGAAGGGGATGGGTTTAGGAGAATTTAAGGTTAGGGTGAGGCGGTGTATCGACACGCCCCCACGCCCTAACCCTGGAACGACGAGGCACCCGTATTCCTGAAAGTACGCGATTGTCAGATGCAATTCTGCTGACTCGTCTTGTTGTTAGTTGAATCATTTTTTTAGCTTTCCCTTACACCCCACCGTCTAGATAGCGTTTTATGACTAATGGAATTTCAGTGTTTGTAACGTTTTACACTTGTAAAGCAGCTCCCATACCCTAAAGCCTTCAACTTCTCCTTCAGGGAGAAGCATTCATTTGCAGAAGATAAAAGATACATCGCTTTGCACCGTTTAGAGGCACAGTTCACGATAACCTTAGGGTATCCTTTCTTTGAGTGTGTTGTCCTCACCATCAGAATGAGCAGAGAAATTGAGCTCTTAGCCCGAGTCAAAAGTCAGAATGACAATTTTCTCAAGTCTGTACGGGAAGGCAGAGCCACTTTTTGAATAATATTTACGCAAATTTTCAATCGTTCTTCGCCCTTTCGCTTAAGAAAACATCACGTGTCGTCTGCTCCTCATTCCACGTTGCTTTCGCTACTCGAATATTTCCTGTGTGAATAACCAAAATACCTTTACTGCCTACAGGTACTATAAGAGAACCGATCCTCATGCCCCATAAAGCACCGGAAAAGCATAGATATCTCTGACTGCCCACCCCATTCTATGTACTATATGCTGCTGCAGCCGATTCTGGGCGAAATCGCGTCATTCTAGAAAACCCTCTGATAACACCGTGGATTTATGCTCTCGGTAGTTTCCGCATTCTTGAATTACTGCTGCTTATTCAGATATAGACTGTAGATGGGGTCTGGGTACATTCGCCTAATCCTGCATGGATGCGGCAAACTGTGCGGCGAAATTCGTGGTGTTTTAACGAATCTGGCGCCTATCATTGGGGCACAGGTTTTAAGTATATTGGATAAGTAGGGCCAGCTGATGCTACTGATCTACCCTACTTCAAATTTGTGCCCAAATGATTGGTGCCAGAGTCGTTTAAATCACCACGAATTGTCGCCGCGCGGTTTGCCGCGTCCATCCAGAATCGTGTGAATGTTCCGTCCCCCTCATAGATGGCAATGGCCAAGGTGGGGTAGTGTGAAATGTCGCCCTATTACACGGATTTCCGCCAGGAAACCGAGTAATCTGAACAAGTCTTTTATCCTTTGTGGTCAATCAACTGGTACTTAACCTATCTGGAGAACCAAATTGCTGACCTGTACTTTGGGTGTCCTTTCGAAATTATTGCATAGCCACGTAGGCTTTGGAACGCCCTTACATTTCTGAGTGAAAGTTGTATGCTTACAACGGGAAACAGGACCCCTCGTAGCCAAAATACTTCAACCTTCTCTCAGTGGAAATCAAAATATCACACTATGATCGAGAGAAAGGCTATCAAAGTTTTACCAATACCCAGCTCTGAACGAAAGCGAAATAGAAGAGAATAAACCCTTACAATTACATCTTACTGCAGCGAATTTCGCCCAAAAAGTACATGATTTTTTTTTGAAAATCCAGTGAAAATCCAGTAGTGAAAAAAAAACGTAGGGAGAATAGTTAAAATGCAATGAAAGGGCTGTAGCGGTTCGCTTAAAGGCACAGTTCACGATAATTTTGAGGTACTGTTTTCAGGTTTAGAAGTGGAAGTCATGATGTAGAGGAGTACAACGGTGGCGAAGAAAGTGAGAAAATCCGCCTACTTCAAGCTTTTAAAAGTAGTGGAAGCGGAGGTTGTACGAGATCACCGCAACAGGATGGGCATGTAAGGGGTTTTGAGACGAGATTTAACATGCTCCCATCGTGCAAAGGGCTGACTACATCAAACCATAACTGACAGAATTGCCTTTCATTGTCGTTATGGGTCATGACAAGTTGTTTGAACTTCTTACATTGGTCCCCTTGTAAGTGGTACAGCCTCTACGAAGCCGCTGAAATTCGTCCACTATGGGTGTTGCATTCACACGATACAATCTCTGGTTCCTTATTGTGCCCTATCCAGGACGTTTTTTGCCCTAATAACGATAGGTATGGTATAGGGGGGAGCCTCGAATCCATACTATAGGGAAATCTCAAAAACCATTTTCATCGTGATCTGTGATTTTAATGGGTCGAAGCAGTTCGCTTAAAGGGCTGTAGCAGTTCGCTAACTCTTTTGACTAAAGTTTTGACTGCCATAGTTGACCAGCAGTCACCCTGGGACTCCGGATGAGCCCAATTTATTTCTATTGAGTGCCCAAATTCGCTATAGCTACAAGCTTACAAGAGCAAGGGAGTAAAACAAAAGCCTTACAAATAAATCAAGCATTATCGCCTATTAGTTCTACACTGAAAGTTGTCTTTTTCAGCTCATTCTTTTCAGAAACGCTTATTTCATGCTCAAACAATACAAGTAGCTATGCTTCCTACTTGAATATCAATAAACAATGCTTACAGGTATAATTTATCGTCCCTAATACTATGGGCCTAGTGCGAGGGCTCCAAGCAAAGGACCGAATGAGATACCAGAATGGTGGGACAAACCACAATCAACCTGATGATACGACATGTTACTTTTCACGATCTCCCTCCTTCTCAAGCTTGATACCTGATGAAGATAAAAAGAGTAAATCGTGTTTGAAACTGACGAGTAACTTATCGAATCGTCACCCTAGATCCTGGATTATTCAACCTTTTCATAGTTTTTGTCTTCATTCTTTGTCTGCGGAGGTGACGACGAATGGCAAGTGGCAAGTGACGACTACCACGCATGCTTGGTCACGGGTTCGAATCCCGTACCCAGACCTACCAAGCCTTCAATCACACCTAATTCGGTTAATTGTTACCAGACTCGTCTGGGAGGTCAAAATCATTGACTTGCACATCGACTGGCCACCACAAGTCATTCTACAGAGCACATACACATTCATTACGCCACCACGATTCTGATTGAAAGTCGAATGCGGGGCGCATCCCTCAGGCGGGATTGACTAATGCCGGAAGAACTCAACTTTTATTCTTTCGTATGTTCCAATTCTATATTTTTTTAGAATTTTCTGTTCAGTAATAGAAACTAGTTTACATATAATAACATTGCTTCCCACCTCTGAATTACAAGCGTTTGATAGTTTTGGCCACAAAAATGGCATTCGTTCCTGGTGTGATTCGTTAGGAACCGCATATAAGACGAAATATTTCCGTAATTGTACAATAGAATAGAGTTCTACAGGCCAGAAATGGATATTATATGGGGCCGACAAGGCTAGATCCTACACATGGGACGGTAGCGAAACGATGTTTTTGACCGCGGTTTGTACTATGTTAATGTAGCCGAAATAAGTAATGTTGAATATTCAAGCTACTCACACTGGAATATACTTAGAAATAGGGAGGGATTTTCTGAAAAGCTGGAAATGTTGGTACTATTTTCTGAAACCTCTAGTTATTTCCATGCAATATTGTCAGGAACCATAGTTAAAACAGGTCTTCGATTAGGGATGAATTTTCATAACAGAAGAAAAGACGACAGCGAACCTCCACAACAATATTTACAGATATGGAACCCATGGATCAAAGACATAATGGCTAACTAAATCTCTACATGAAGTCGATAACAATGTCATACCTTCGGGGTGGAGTTCTTGCTCATTCAGCCACCGTCACGACGAGACCACGATGGAAGTTAAAGGAGGATGTCTGCTTCTGTCCGAAAACGATGGCTGTTGAATTTCGAAATTGCGATCGATGATGGGCATACGTGTAGTCATGAATGATTCGTTGGCAAATTCGTCCATTTAAACCTTTGGTCATGGTCATACAAAAACAACAAAGGTACAGGATCTAGCCATCAATTAGCCTGCCACATATGGCAGCTGTTTACTACCATTCAGTGTTATGGTCACTTTCGAAGGGGCTTCTTTACAGGAACCAAGACTGTTTATGGGCAGGAACAATGGTTTTCGTTAATATTCAACTATTTGAGTTTCAACGGACTCACAAACAAAGTATTGTATTGCAAAAGGTGGAGGTGGTGTGGAAGAAGATGACGCTCTTTCACACACGCATACAATGGAGATCGGATCCAGAAATGATAACTGCCCAGTTGAATCAGACCTTCCATCTGGGTTAAACTGGCTGGTACCAGTTTTGTCTAGGAAATTGGAAGCATGGCCTCCAACATTGGCTGCTCTCCGTAAACTTCCTACTACAAAATTGCTTTGTTCCCTAACAGTAGCAACAACCATTCATTTTGTTTGT
>UZAF01017710.1:16905-30081 GCA_900617895.1 Haemonchus placei
AAGTGAGTAAAAACTGACCTTGGCAACTTCTGACCGTTTCCCGCTGTCTGTGAAAATCTCGATGGCGTTCAGGCCGACATAAGTGGGGTCACCCCAGTTTGACAGCAGGTCCACACGTAGCACTTGACCACAAGGAAGCTCCGGAATTTCGCTGGGGGAAGATTTAGGATATAAAAAAAGATGCAGGCTACAGAATTCTTGAGAATTAGCAGACTTTCCTGCGTATCTTATATGAATTTCGTTTATTTGCTTTTAAAGGCACGAAAAGTTCACACAACATTAAATCACGAAAGACCCCTAGCTGGACTTCAGTAGTTAAACAATTTAGGGGCACAGTCGCGATGAAAATACTTCTCAGATTCGCCACCCCCTCCCCCCAGCCCAGGATGGACCTGTGGTCCCTACGGAGAGCACAAAGGACGCATTGGGTCAAAAACGGTCTGGACAAGGCGTAATAAAGGCTCCCAAAACCGCTCGACATACACACCCAAATACGGGCCAGCTCTCACGGCATTGCACAAGCTGCATCATATACAGGGTGACCCAGATGAAGTGTGACGGGCAATAAAAAAATCAACTTATGGGTTTCTGGGTTGGAGGATGCGTAGATCTCTTGGGCGGAAAGGAACGCGATGAACGTCAGCTAAACCCTTCCTAGGATTGGGCACCAGCCCACAGCGCAAAGAAGATGCTGCGTTGTTGTTATACCACGCTTCCAGGTTTTTGGGACGGAGCAGGGTTGACCTTCAAATTCCCCGATCTCAATCCTGTGGATTTTGCTGTATCAACGATTCTGAAGCAAAAAGCCTCCGCTTTCGAACACAGGTCTTTGGACTCTTTGAAAAAAANAAAAAAAGCTCTCTTGTAGAAGAGGGGGATGAAAGCGATTGCGCGCATACCTGAAAAATTCCAAAAGAGGTTGGATGCTTGCATTAAAGCGAAATACGGTCATTCTGCATGCGAAATGTGATATGTTGTTTACAATTTTGTGACGATTGTATAGGAGTGAATGTTTCATATTTGGTTTGATTTGTATAATTTTGATGCTAGTTTTCTGCGTCACACTTCATGTGGGTCACCCTGTAAATAGTGAACATACAGTAGCGCTCAAAACTCTTCGGCCAAATGCTTTTCGGTCGTAACCCCTTTCCTACTGGATCTAAGCCTGCGAAATTTCAATATGTTTAGCATGGTTTTGTTGTGAATATTGGCCACTATTATCCTGCAATCCGGTCATGTTCCAGATATGTTAAAAAGCTCGAACTCAAAGTCAGCTGGAAATGCGAATGATGGTCCTACTGGGTTTGCTTTCCTTTTTGCCATGTCCAAAGTATAGGAGCGCTAATACCGTACACAGTGAAAGAGAAAAACGCACATAAGGTGCGAATAATTGCAGACATCGCCAACGTTGCTTTCAGCGAAGCCTATCACCGCAACAAACACCTTGCTCTAATTATGCGGATACTGCTGCTTTGCAATCAAACAGATTTGCATAGTGTGAAATATGCTTCAGTTAAACATATCAAAATTTCACACGATTTGCTCCATTGAGAAAAAAGTTTAGGACGAAAAAACGTAAGAGCGTTTGGCCGTAGAATTTTGAGCGCCACTGTATCTTGAGAATTCAAACAGCTAATCAGAACTCTTTGCAGTATGTTATGTAGCAATAGAAAACAGAAATAGAATAACGAAGTGGAAATATTAGTGAGGACTAATGCTAATAAATAATATTAACGTTCTAGTAGCTCATAATTTCGAGAGGAACAACTAACTCAAAAATGAACTTACAATGAGAACTCGTCTCTTTCGCCGTTAATACCGTTCATGATGGGCTCTCACCGCTACTCGAGCATAATTAGGTCATTTTATAGCGTCAAAAAGCAAGTACAAATATTGACAGCTATCTGAAAGAATTCTTGGTAATTCAACTTTCTGGAAAAGTAGCTGAGCACTACCGCGAGACTCGGAAGCAAATCAGCTACAATCAAAGAAATCAAAGGAAATCTGTGGTTATTAGGCTGATTCATCTAATAAGAAATTCTTCCGGAAGTTTTCGTCGTTTTTACTAAAATTTACACCATGAGAAATACTTTGCGAGTCTTCAAGTTCCACAACCAAGCTGTCCTTGCTTCCTTCAAAGAAGAGGAGCATTGCAGTGATGACGTTTCGCTTCGATGAAGGGGAGCATTGCAGTGATGATGGTTCGTTAAGGAAAAACCTAAGGTTAGTAAGGCACGTTAGTCCTTACTAATCTAGGGTACTTAATGGGGTGCCATAAATTCGCATAAGCTCGGGTAATTCAACAAAGAAAGTTGGTGAAATCAATAACAGCTGTGGTCACCCAGATGTTACCATGGCGATCACCATAGAGGCTTTAGCTAGCAATGGCTCTCGTTGTTTCAGCAATTTCGAGCCCATAACGAACTTCAGTTTCCTACAGCGGAGGATTCATAACCGTGAAACTTTAAAAACGACAGTACCAGAGAACGAAGCTCACTGCATTAGTCAATGCTTCGATGCCAAAGAGATTTCAATGGTGTCAGGCGGAATATTTAACATTTATTCGTCAGCCGAAACCTGTTTGGCATAGAAGCATTGACTAATAATAGTACAAAAGCCCAGGTTTCAAGAAAGGCGAACATGGTTCACTGCGCCTGGCGCCTAGCTACAATCAGCCATGAATTCGAGCCTTCTCCGGAACTGAAGAGCTATTTGAATGCCAACAGAACCAGACCAGCTGATCCTCGGAGTCCAATTTTTCAATTTCTAAAATCTAGCGTAAACTAATCTTTGTTGGTATCTTTGTGATAAACAAAAGTTTTGTTGTCTAGGATGAATAAACAGATCATACTAGTAGCAAACGGCCACCTGTTTTCAATGCTCTAGTTCCTCTTTTCGACTTTAAAACTAGCCAGTTTTGAACCTAGAGAACTTGAGAGCCTAATGTGATGAGAGACGCAAGCAAAAGTAGAAATATGTAGGGCGGCGACAAAAGAGAAACCATGGAGTAGCATGGACGAAAAAGCAGCAGCTGATTGTCAATGAGCCGATTACCATGGGAACGAGTCCGGCTGATATTGCGAATTCTACTCTCAACTCGCTTTAACTAATGGTAATTGAGTCACTAAGTAGCGTCCTTATAAGAGATTTTTATAAACCCAAAGATATATTTCGNGGTAGGAGCAAGTGGATAGTGGGAATTTGAAGTTAAAGAGAAGATCAATTAAGAAGGAGATAAAGCAACGGCTCGAAATTGCAAAAAGGCCTTTTCTTCGGCTACTAAATTGGGGTGATGATTGGATTTTTATTACGATTTCCTCTTACCAGCCCATGGGCATTTCTTGGAAAGAGAAGGGAACGACGTTCTACTAGTGACAAAGAGAAAGGAAGATCACCCAACAGCTGAATTGACTTATTAACTCAGATCCTCCGAAACTCCAAATTCGCCCACAGATTGGTCTGCCAGTAGGAATGACCTTTACTGACTCTGTTCCTTCAATATTCGACGCAGCACCTAGTTTCCACTTTCGCCATAGCACTTTTGGGGTGGTTTTGTTTCTGCAAAGTACAATCATCATGAACTGCTTCCCTTCAGTTCCTACCATCTACGGTATTGAATGGGTCTCACCAACCTGAGCCCTGAGAAATAACATTTAGTAAGACCGCTCAGGGAGCCGGGTGAATACTCGGAATCATAGTGGGCTGCTTCAGCGAAGGACTATCGAAGGATAGTGAACTCCACTACAAATGCACCACAGAATAGAAATGGAGGGAGCACCCTGTACTGGAAGCGTATATTTAAGGTGTGACGATGAAAAACAGGAAAGCCAAGTATCATGTCAACGGGCCGAAATGAGAAGATGAAAATACAACGCACACATCAATTCCGATATTGGATAGGTGTTGCCTTCTGGAACATNCCAGACCAGCTGATCCTCGGAGTCCAATTTTTCAATTTCTAAAATCTAGCGTAAACTAATCTTTGTTGGTATCTTTGTGATAAACAAAAGTTTTGTTGTCTAGGATGAATAAACAGATCATACTAGTAGCAAACGGCCACCTGTTTTCAATGCTCTAGTTCCTCTTTTCGACTTTAAAACTAGCCAGTTTTGAACCTAGAGAACTTGAGAGCCTAATGTGATGAGAGACGCAAGCAAAAGTAGAAATATGTAGGGCGGCGACAAAAGAGAAACCATGGAGTAGCATGGACGAAAAAGCAGCAGCTGATTGTCAATGAGCCGATTACCATGGGAACGAGTCCGGCTGATATTGCGAATTCTACTCTCAACTCACTTTAACTAATGGTAATTGAGTCACTAAGTAGCGTCCTTATAAGAGATTTTTATAAACCCAAAGATATATTTCGTGGTAGGAGCAAGTGGATAGTGGGAATTTGAAGTTAAAGAGAGGATCAATTAAGAAGGAGATAAAGCAACCGATCGAAACTGCAAAAAGGATTTTTTTTCGGCTAATAATTTGGGGTGATGATTGGATTTTTACAATGATTTCTCCGTGCCACCCCTTGGGCATTCTTCGGAAAGAGAAGAAGGGACGACGTTCTAAAAGTGACAAAGAGAGAGGAAGATCACCCAACATGCTGAATTGACTTATTAACCCTGATCCTCCGAAACTTCAAACTCGCCCACAGATTAGGCTGCTAGTGGTAATGACCTCTACTGACTCTGTTTCTTCAATATTTGACGCAACACCTAGTTCCCACTTTCGCCTTGGCACTTTAGGGGTGGTTTTGTTTCTGTAAAGTACAATCATCATGAACTGTTTCCCTTCAATTCCTACCATCTACGGAATTGAATAAGTCTCACCAACCTGAGTCCTGAGAAATGACATTTAGTAAGAGCGCTCAGGGAGCCGGGTGAAATCTAGGGATCATAGTGGGCTGCTTCAGCGAAGGACTATCGAAGGATAGTGAACTCCACTACAAATGCACCACAGAATTCAAATGGAGGGAGCACCCTGTACTGGAAGCGTATATTTAAGGTGTGACGATGAAAAACAGGAAAGCCAAGTATCATGTCAACGGGCCGAAATGAGAAGATGAAAATACAACGCACACATCAATTCCGATATTGGATAGGTGTTGCCTTCTGGAACATGCGGTGTGTAGCAGTAGGAGCGAAATGGTCGCGCGCGGCGAGAGCCACGACGCACGCGATGGGATGTAGCAGAATGCAGCAGCAAGTAAGATTTACATGAACAAAAGAACTAACAGTAGAATCATGCTATAAGTTCCATGTTTGGTCTTCTTGAAATCTGGGCATTTTACATAATGTTCGATACTGCTTCGCCGTACAGGTTTGTTATGGCTGAACCGCTTTAATGGTTAACATTTCGACTGAATCGTCGTCTTCAGGACCTGAAAATAGTTCGAACCTCCTGACCTGTGACTTACCCCACCAAGCGCCTAAACGCTTAGGCTAGTTGCAACGACTTCCGGAGACTAAAACACGGAAAAGCTTCCAGCAAAAAGACCAACCTTCCGCGGTTCCACCAGCGTTACGTCCCACTCTATGTGAACAACAACTCGCAACTGCTTTACTTCACTTTATTAAGTTCCCGTATCATAAAGTACATTCTAGAAATGAATCGATCTCCAGGTGTAAAAATACATTTACTAGTAGCACTCAAAATACAAAAGACTAGCTATGCTATTCTACCGTCAGTATAAATATTTTTTATTACATCAACAACTTACGAAGATCGTAAAGGTAGTACACGTGAACTCATGAAGTCATGTGCTACAAGCTTACTTGACAATGGAGCAAGTACGGCAATGGTGCCGCTGACTGTCGGCTGCTCGAAGAGCAGCAGGCCTCCGCAATAAGAAACGTTCAGTGCTGCGTCCATTGAATGCTTTTGAGATCAATGCCCTCCTGCACCATTTCCCATAGCGGACTCAACTCTCGCAACCTTTGTACTTCCTTAACGCACAATTCGATGGTGTGCTCGATCTGAAATGAGGCACGGTAACTCCAGTCTGGGAGCTGCAGCATACAGTTTGAATAACACAGTTAATGACAGTAATGGCCGAGAAAACTAACAAAAAACTTAAGCATAGTGGCAACACGAAGCTTCCTATGTCTTTGATCCCGACCCATGGCCACAACGGGGAACGGTTTCTTGGTTACAATAGCCAGCTCTTTTTGCAAATACAGAGACTGACATGACGTCCAAATATCCCTTAGCTACTAATTTCGTGATCACAATTTCCTAAGCTTCCTGATTTTACTAGACTTTCTAGCAGCCTTTATACATGTCTTATCACTACACGTCCACCCCTTATTTTAACAAAAACATTACCTGATGTGCTGATTAAATTTTCTACTAAGCAAAGGCGTTCCGAACCTGCAGAGAGGTTAGTAGTTCGGCGTAGACAGGAACTTCTGGGATATTCGGCAATATTTTTCAAATTCTTTCATAACGCCCTCACTTCTTTTTCAGTAGTGAAACGTCCAATGCCAAATCGAATCGAAGAATGGGCCAAGTCTTCGCCAGTTCCAATCGCCCTCAATACGTACGATGGCTCCAAAGATGCGGATGTGCAGGCGCTCCCAGAAGACAAAGCAACAGTCTTCAGTGCCATCAATAATGATTCACCTGAAATATATGGGATAATAAAAATGTATCAAAGAACTCTATTTCAAAGCCTCAAATGAAACAGACGGACAAACCAATACAATGTGAAACCTCACCTTCAACGTACGCAAAAGATAGATTCACGCATCCCGGATAAAAATGTTCTGGATCTCCATTGTGAATGATTTCACCCAGCCGCGATTGAACCCCGTCCATGAACATCTTGGAAAGTCGTCGAATATGCTTCGAGTCCATCTCTGAAGCGTATCAAAGTCTTCAGTTTACCAAGCCCAGGCAGTCAATGCCCCATTTCGCTGACCTCAACAAATAGAAAACCGAATAGAAAACTCGTACCCATTTCCTTGCTTGCGATCCTGCATGCCTCTCCTAATCCAACACAAAGTGGTGTCGGAAGAGTTCCTGATCGGAGCCCTCGCTCCTGACCGCCACCACTCATTTGAGCTTCCAAACGTACGCGTGGCCGTCGACGAACATACAATGCGCCAACACCTAAACACATTCTTGAGAAAAACAGAAATAAGGTCTCTCGACCTCGGACCTTACCTTTAGGACCATAGATTTTGTGACCGGATATAGACATAAGGTCGACTTTCAGATCATTCACATCAATAGGTATTTTGCCGACCGCTTGAGCGGCGTCCGTGTGGAAGGCTACCTTTCGCTCTCGGCATATCTCGCCTAAATACTTCTCTTCGACTGTATAAATCGAATTCACTACCCTATAAAGAGGTATCAGAAAGCTGAGCAATATTTTCTTGAACTTCTAACAACTAACTGGACCCCTACAAGGCTCGATGCCTTGTAAATACAACAGCAATTTTACCTATTTCTTTGATTGGCTGAATCACTCCAATTTCGTTGTTAACTGTCATCGTGGACACTAGGCAAGTTTCGGGTGTGATGGCGTCTTGTAGAGCCTGAACTGCTATATCTGAGACTAAATACATTTTCGAGTCCGCATACTTCAGAAAGCGGGCAAAGGACATCAGTTCTAGTAGCTATTAGGGAAATTTCTTTGTTCGCCCAATCAATCAGAAGTGATGTTGCACACCTTCTAGAAGAGAATTTGTAATCCATCTATAAGGAGCACCCTTTACCCTTCCCTAATCGCACCTAAAAACATTTGTCACCAGATAGGAAGACCGCGTTTTGCCCAGATTCTGAGCTCTATCGACCGTAGCTCAAAAACATTGTTGAAATAGTTAACAAATCACACCTTCAGATCAACTCGACCTCCATGATCCACTGGAAGATAGGTTACCTTGAAACCTTCAGTTTCTAAAGAGCGACAAGAATCCAGTACGCATTTGTGTTCCTGAAATAATCGTTTTACATATCTTTACAGCACTAATAGCTGCGCTAGCTAGCAATATCATCAGCCCGAACCATGAGTCCATACCAAAAATCACCAGCTGATGAAATGCCTCCGGTTCACTTCTACTTACGCTTGATTTCTAGCAAGGGTGGGTTGTGTCTGGGAGTAATCAGGTCTTCGCGACGGAATTTTCGAATGCAACGATATGGCTATCGCACTATTACAGTTGTACAATCACAACCGCCGCTTAGCTGTACTATTACCACTGAAGATACGAATCCCTTCACGCTTCCAATTTGACGTAACCCAAAACACTTAACAAGTCATGTGGGAGATATTTGAAATTAAAAATTGCTTTCATAACCGTGACTGAAATTATCACAACCGACATATAGCGTCATCCTTTGCTATATTTTAAGTGATTGCTTTCCAAGAGATCGTGCAAGCGGTAACAGTTTATCCACAGTGACGTTATGAGGGAAACGATGAGATTTCTATGAAGCCTAAGCGTTTTCGTGTGAATTCCAGGTAAAGCTATGCTTCGGTATCCTAAATTGGTTTTTACCGTTTGTAATGTGATGATGTGGTTTTTCCCAGTATGCCGTTGAAATTTCGAGACTCCTTTGATGGCAATATTGTTTGACTCCGTAGCACCAGAAGTGAAAATCACTTCTCGAGGATCAGCCTGTAAAAGAGAAAGCATAAGCACGCGGTCAGCTTTGAGAGTGACGAGAATTTATGTAGCTGAACACATTGTGGTCAACTAACAGCGGTGCTATCAGACCTTTATTAGTGTCGCTATATGTGTGCGAGCCTTCTCCACTGCTTCTTCAGCTTTCCATCCGTATGCATGAGTTCTCGAATGTGGATTCCCGTATTCATTCAACATATATGGGATCATGGCATCCACAACCCGTGGATCCTGAACAAGCACTCTCATTACTGAGGAAATGTAAAAAAGTTTATAAGTTTTTAAATTTTTTAAGGAAAAATTCTAGGAAAATTTTGAAACCCCTAAATGTATAAGAAACTTGCCGAACAACACAGGCCTGGAAGAATAATAATTTTGAGGAATAATAATAATAAATTCGACTCCATTGACTTACACGATTTTTCGTGCGTAGGTAATCGAGTTTCAAAGAGGTCACACTGAACTCTACATGAAAGCTTCCGGTTATGGTGGCTCACCGTGGCTTCCTTGAAATTCGATTACAAATTGGAGTTCGCCGTGACGTAAAGCCAGAAACAATTTATGCACACAGGCTTGCACAAGCATACTTGCTAGTTGGGCACCTTTGCCTCGAGCATTACTTCCAAAAACGCTTGTAAAATCTTCAAGAATCAAGCGTGCTCAGCCGTAGCTGTTGATGAGTTTTAGATTGGGTACAATATTAAATTCAATTGAAGTTTGGGGCACTACCAGTCAACAGCGACGCGGACATTTCTCAAACTGCATGATTGGCAATGCATATGTAAATCGCTATTGCTCAGTAGTAACGAAAAAACTGTTCTCTACCAATTGATAAAGATTCGGTAAAATACTCTGCTTACCATTGGTGAAGTGGCCTGCACATCAAGATAGACTGGAGATGGTGTAGAGGGATCAACTGCTGGAGTGGCAAACTGGCGAGCGCAAAGACGCGCCAATGAGCTCACACATCTGCCCGTTATCATGTGTGCCTAGGTGAACTCAAAATAATTTCATGCGCAAAATATTAAGGTTGCACTTAGAACTCATTGGGAAACAGAAAGGAAACAAATGCCGACAAAGGATGTTGTTCACAGGGCGCGATTTTCTAAAGTCCAATGAGAGAGACTAACAGTCGTGAAGAATCAAGAACCTGAAGTTTACACTTCGCTTTTTAGTTGACCGGATAGTCGGTTCCCTTTGCCCCCTCTCCCTACCTGCTTAATGGTTAGTCGCACGTGCCAGTTCATATCGCCCTTCGTTTTTTCCGCTGTGGAAGTGTGGTATGTGCAAAAAAACCTTCACTCATTGCTTTCGTCCGATAGAATAATGTCTCAGTTGTAAACTTCGAGAGGACCGGATTTCCTCGACCGAGAGCTCCAGACTCAGCCAAACACCGCAAAAGAACTACCCATGGAACTTCATAGACACCCGACAACAACTTTTAGGGAACATCGAATGCCTGGGGTAATTCCTTGCTAGCTTTCCAGCCTCGTCCGCACCGCGGCTTTCTCATCGTTTTTATTGGAAGAAGCATCAACCCGTGACTTGGTCACTGAAGATAAGATAGGCATTATCAAAAGTGGATGACTCTGCTACGTTCTCGAAAAGCTGAAGACCTATTCCAGCAGAGCAAACACCAAATTGCATTACGACAACTTCTCTTTCACATTGTCACGAGGGTCCAGTTGATCGCTGGAAAGCTCTGAGCGGCTATTTATCCCTATGTCCTTCCTTCAACCAGCATAGCCTAGTAAGATTAGCTGCTCTTCCGTTTTGGCGATGAATACTGGGCAATGATGGCTCGGCTTCGTCCATATTTCAATACACCGGCTTCCTCGGATTTTAGATCAACATTACATTACCGGAATTGAGTCTACAATTAAGATTCATTAGGGCCAAAAATATGACAGGGTTGCTGAAACCAATGCCAAGGCAAGAATAATCAAGACAGTGCACATTTATATCTCCCATATTCCATACTTAGTACAATTCAATCGGCTCGTCATCACAAAGCGAAAAATAAAGATCAGAACAGGAAGCATGAAAAGAAATGATTTGAAATTCCCAGATGTTTTACTACTCTTGGATCAATGAACACTGAAGGAAATCAGCTGTGTAACTTTGCCATGAACTGCCACTAATTGCAAACGAAATAGATAAGTATGTAATCATGAAGGATGCGGCATGGTGAACAGATGCACTATGAATCAGCAAATAAACTGTAGTTGAACATCATGCTGGAGTTGAGGCAGCAGGCACATCAGGACAACGGCAAAGAATCACAAAGTTATAGAAAAACCGGTCTGGAATAAATGAGTTTCAGACATCAACAGAAATCCTACTCGTATGATCATCAAAACTTACCTACTTACGATGTAGCGGCTACTTGTGGGAGCAGTTCTGCATGTTCATTTTTCACCGTAAGGGAGTCACCACCTTGACGAGCAGCCTCCACAACGGGGAAGAAATATGGATGTGCCATCGCCTCTCGCGCTGTCAAACGCTCCTAAATTGTAGGCGATGTAAATGAAAAATGCCCATGGCGCATTAAGGGTACTTTTCGTACCACGCAACAAGATACCAACCTGATGATCGTAACGAAGAAGTTTATCGAGGAAATCAATGGCTTCTGGAGTAACTAGGTGCTGATTTTCAGCATGAATGAATCTGTAATATAGCGATAATCAAATCAAAACAAGGAACAAAGTCAATGGGGATAGGGGTTGACAACAGTACCTTTCCCAACGTTTCCGAGAATGCCGACCAAGAATATCGTTGAATCTCGGGTCCAATTCAATATGATATTTGTCAATGTATTCATGTAGCTCTTCCGTACCGAGCACTTTGGCAATGCGAACGAGCTTGAAAGATTTGCATAGATTTGGTAGGACATGGTGAGTTCAACTACACAGAAAAGTTTCACTGATTAAAGGAAATGATCAAACCTGGTCGTAGTTGTCATGTCCATGGAAAAACGGTTCCTTTCGGAAGATCATACTTGCTAGCATACATCCCAAACTCCACATATCAAGGGAATAATCGTAACACTGATAATCTACAAGAAGCTCTGGTCCCTAAAATGGGAAATTCTCAACAATGACTGTTTATTATGCTGACCTTTCATTGACAGTCTAGACCTTCACATAGTAACAACCTTATGTTTGAACTTGCTTCACTTAGTACGTGACGCAAAAGATCTCTATTGAAAAAGGCAGTTACTGCACACACCACTTACCAAATGATGGGTTTACTGATTGGAAATGGTATGAACAGAATGTAACCAACCAGGCCAGCATCGCCGCAAATTTGCTGCGCGGTGAAGTGAAAACGGATCCTTTCCAATCAATAAGAGAAAGGTTAAACACGCTCAGAGTTTATGGTTCAACTATTGAAATTGGTCTGAAGAAGCTGGGAACGATGAACAAGCTGGGCCACTATGTACCACACCTCATCAAGGTGTCAACCACGGTGGTGGTTGCCTGCTTAACTCAGCTGAAATAACACAAAGGAAACATTTGGCTAGAACATCTGGAATCACTGGTGATGAAAATCATAGCTACTACAACTACTTCCACAAGAAACTACAGCGGGTTGGTTCAAGAAAAAAAAAACCGAGGATGGTCCCCCATGATGTACACCTCATGCAGGTTATGCTATCAAAGTAGAGAAATTTACATGCGTCAGAATTTTGGCATTCGCTGGATCAGAAAACCACTATCATTGCCTATCTCTGAACGCATCAGCTATCAGCTGGCTTGTCGGTCTATATCCAGCTTCACATTGCTATGTTGCACTCCCTCCGATTCTCACACCAAATTCTCCGATCTGACTAGTTACTAGCAGTTATACCGAGCAACCAGGAAATGCTTGACTTGAAATGACCAGGACTGTTGGCTTCCACACAGGATCGACTTTTTTGTGGTCACTTGCGTAAATATCAGCTACAAAACACCGGAAACAGTGACTATCAGCGTTAATCTTACTAATCAACCTTTTGTATAATGTATTCAACGTGTGGACTGCGTAAGAATATCCATAGAGCAACTGTAAGCAGGCATCACTGAGGGGATCTCCTAGATTCCCGACCTCCCGTCGCTCGAAGGTACCCGTTCTAATTGTAAGTCGAAAAGCAGAAGTACTGGTTGGGAACATGGTGCACGTGGTGGAGAACGCGAGAAAATCGCAGATTCCGTGAAAAAAGGCCGCTCGAAAGCAGTGAAGCTTGAGGTTGTACGAGATACCATGACGGAAATTAATGAAAGGGGTGTTTGGACGAGATTTCAGTTGCGGCAATTGTGCAAAGAGCTAACTACGTCAAGCCGAAATGTCCAGAAATGCCTATCCCAGGCACTGTGGGTCATGACAAGTTGTTTGAGCTTTCTACATGAGCTCCTTCGCGGATAGTGCAAAATCATCAATGTCGTTGAAACTGGTCCGCGCATGTTCACGGGACAATCTTTGAACCTCTATAACGCTCTACCTAAGTTGTTTTCCGAGCTGACAGGGCCACATTTTATGTATGAGGGGGCGCAGATTCATCCTAGCGGGATACTTT
>UZAF01017711.1:13676-27264 GCA_900617895.1 Haemonchus placei
CCATAAAAGTTTCTGCTGGTGAATACGGCAGATTCAGGGGCAGATCCCATTTCTTGGTTGGCTTTGGCTAATTGTTTCATCGCCGAAAAGTTACTGAGATCGCGGAATGACTGTGCCACCATCCAATCTTTCTCGAAGTAGTTAAGCCTAATTTCGCGAATATGCGGATGGTTTTTTGAGTATATTCTTGTAGAGGAAATTAAGTAATTAAGTAGATCATTTTTAGAAAAAATCCGAGCTCAATATTCGAATTCTATTTAGAGAAAAAAAAAACGCGAAAAAATCCGCAATAATTATGCATCAACCTAATAATATTTATTCATACATTGTTCACCCAGTCACTCACAATTTTACAAGTATTGCCCGAAGCACTTAATTAGTCTTAAAAGCGATTTTTATCGTCATCGATGAATGCGAGGTGTGCTTACTAACACTGATCTCATTTGAGGGTGGTCTAAATCGAAAAAAGAACCATAATTGTTACTGGACTATCCATTCATACTATAGATTTGAGCAGAACTGATGCGAAACTTTACTTGGACTCGCCAGAGTGGCCCAGTAGTACTGACTGCGTTATTTTTATACGAAAAAATTGCATATAAATAGAATATAACCTGATCCCACTTCTTTGTCATTTTCTTCAATTAAAGGTAATTCGCTCTACCGCGGGCGGATTATGTGAATAGCGGTCTGCTCGCTCGTCCCTTCCTTGATGCTTCACCCACCAAGCCACTGGCGTTATGACTCCTAATTCCTTATTCATGTTCAGCGTTAAATAATTCACACCTACAGAATCAGGACCCTGGTTCAGAAAGTGTAATGTTTTAATGATAGGTGCAAAACGGGATGAGCATCGCCGAGAGAGGGAATGGAAATTTTCCTTTTGGCGATGCTCTTAGTCTACAACAGCTAACTACATAGGTTGTAACAGCACCGTCTGCGGGAACTTGCCTTTTTCTTAAATGGATGGTAAAAGGTGGAAATTAGTGCAAATCTGTTGTGCGGCTCAGCTCAGGGTCCCTTTCGAGGCTTCAGATGTCTGGTATCCTTATGGGTCTCCATCCAGTGCCTAATTTCCTCTCTCCTGTCCATCATCTTTCACGTGACTCGACGGGCATAGTATTTCGATGCAACGACGATTGAGGACCCAACTTAGTTTTTATGGGGAACGGAAGTTAACTAGAGTGTTGGAATTGCTCAGAACTGTGGCCATTTCCCAAGACATCCGCGCTTTTGTTCGATTCCCCTCCTTTCTTTTCATGTTATTATGTTTTTCATCTATTTGGTATTATATTTATCACAGTGTGTTAAAGGGGTGTTCACTCATTCACAGGCTGTGACTGCATTATCTACATCTTGGATGATTTTGAGACCACTTCCCAATCTTCCCCCCAAGTTCCAAGACACTATGGGGCTGGTCGCTTTGTCGTGTCTTTTTTTTCGGGTGGGTATTCGAAGAAGAGTATTTCCTCGCTGTGAAAATGTAGGAGTGTCGGTCGCAAACTCAATTTTGCGAAGCCTCTTTCCACTCTATTCATGACACTAATGGAACGCCCGAGCAAAGATATGAACGAGCGACCTCAGCCTATGAAGATGAAAGCATCATGTTTAGAGACCTCTATACTGAGCCCATAATTAGCGGACTAAGCGATATTTTGCCCGTAGTCAAAGTTAAAACACATGAATATTGGTGTTGATTAATCTGATCTAGAATGGCTCCTGAATCACACTTCTATTGAACTCGGTAGTAGTACAGGTTTGTGGACGCGGTTCTGAGGAGGTCTACACTTTATCCTCCCAGACCAGTCTGTCCATTCACAGAAATTCTCATAATTATGGCAATGGTTGTATTATGGATTGAGGTATAGTAACAGCAAGGGAGAAATCCAAAAAGTAGATTTTCTCACGCTGTCTCACAGCGTATGAAATAAAGTAAATAAAGTAAAGTAGATTAGTATAATGTTTGTAGTAGCGCTTATACGGCATAGATTATAACATAGGCGCATACTTTGATTCAGTAATGTCGAACAATTGATAACGTTTAATATCGATGTGTCGAGGGTCCGATCGGATTATCGTAACCTAGCCCTATTTGGTAGTAGTGCAGTCAAATCGAAAGAGGTGATACATGAGACCGGGTGAGAACAAAGACGGGTTTGTCAACGACTTGGCTCCGGTACATTCCAAAACGATGATATCGATAGATACTAATAATCCCTAACGATCCGTTGCCGTACATACGGCACTGTGAGCTGTGAATTAGAAACATCCTTATAAATGTGAGCATAGGGGGACATTAGGTGCTCACCGTTGTTTGCAGGTAATTTTTCTAGTTTATGGGGTACTCTTATAGGAAGTAATTCCATGAGATTAGAGTAGGGTGGAGGTCCGAAACGACAGCGCTCTCACCATTGCTTCCGCAGTTGATTTTTACCTCGCGTTTGTCGATAATAAGCCTACTTTCAGGAAGTATGAGCATCATGCTCTATATTTCTGATGAGAAATTTGATTCGAAATTTGGCAAGCTCGATAAGAACAATGAAAGAGCAGGCCTATTCCTGACATGATTGCGTAGGAAACGAATTCTGAGGGCAGAATGGATTTTCAAACTCTTAGGGGCTTGCTGTAAATCAATCCCGAAGTCGAATGGATGGAGGCTTTTGGCGTGGATCAATCCCGTTTCTGACGTGCCCCAAAATTTGAATTCTATTCAGAGTCATTTTTGAATGAGTATCAAGCTTTTATCGTCCCAAACAAGCCTGATACCAATTAGTCTCCTCGAAAGGATGGAGAGATTGGTTGGCTTGAGCGGATTGCACAACTTTCCACTTCAGCACTTCCGCCAAAATACTCAAAATCAATTTTTTAACTTGTTGGCCACATATTTCAGCCGAAGACTAATCCCTAGGAGGTCGTTAGTGCCGTCACAGTTTCCCTCGTCCTAATATACTTTATGCGCTCTGGTTCAGTAGGCGAGCAGCAACGAGCCATGCATTTCTGGGAACCCGATCGATCATAAAATGATTATAAAATAAAAACCAAAACATCATCATGGTCGCCACAGTAGCTTGTTCAAAGAATGATTGTAGAGAAGAAATTGGAGCAGAAATTACTGAAGAAATGGGAACAGTGATGACAAATGTAGGTGGAAATCCAGTTCTCAACGATAAGGCTCACCTAATCAAGAGACTTATTGAATTATTTAGTAGTAAAAAGTTAGAAACATAAGGTAAGCTTCACGAATGGTAGTTTTTGTTAAAGAAAGATAAGTGCTGATTGCGATTCTGCGAACTACCTTATGGGAAAGAGGCTGTACCAAGTAGCCTATTGTAGTGCTAACGGAGCAAAAACATCTGGGAAGAAACGCTTCCTGGGAACGCCCCTTCCCAACAAGGTCGCCCTCCTGACGGTGTGACAAAAGGCTTTAATAGGGAAAATGATAGAAAAGGTAAAGTTACCTTGTTCGAGTTTTGTAGGCGAACCATAGACTGGTTCCACGGCATCGGAAGAGATTCGTTCTGACGAGATACGGTTGAAATTCCCTTGCGCCCGTCGTTATTCTGCCTTGAAATTCCAGCTTACACATCAGAGCGAAACTATGGTAACAATGGAAGAATTGCACTGTTGCATGAATAATGTCGTTTTTTTTTCGAATTGGATTTTTTTCTTCGAAATCGTTTGGCTTGAAAACATATCATATACTAATAGGAAAATTTTTCTATAGTGCGAAATGGTGTTTCTCGTAAAGAAAGGAGTTGTTTAGAGTAAAGTTTCGATAAATGGGAAGTCGCATCGACGGTAATCGGCTGAACCGGCGTATTCCAATCCCTTCATTTTCCCCGGGAATCAGTCAAAAATTCACTCCGCTCCCATGACCCTTTCTGAGCTTACTGAGTTTGGGCGATGAGCTTTTCTGGGCGTTTCACTTGTAGGCTGCCCCACAAACCTTGGTGTTTTCATTTTTGAGATTGATTTCACCATCACAACTTAAAACCATGATGGCTTTTCCAAATAAGCCATTGTCTTCAGGAATTGATTTCTGTTCTTCAATACCGCTACATGAGTCATCCAAAAATTCCTTCTCCGCACTAATCAAATATGTGTTTCGTTTTTGCTTTGATTTGAATTTCATCTAAATTTCACCTTGCGTTACGGTAGACTTCCAATTCAAAAAAATAGCAATTGAGTCAATTCCTGCTTTCCGCTATCAAATGGGATGGAAGTGCCGTAAAAGCTGCTCGCTATATTTGTAGGATGTCAAATAGGATCCAGTTAAAATGTTGTTGGAAGGGGCCAATCGTTAACGGTTACGGGGCTGTTGCCAACCGAATTTTTATAGCTGTCAGAATCAGACGGTGGAGCAGATTCTGTTTGTCGTATCCACCAAAGACAGGGCCCGCTTGTTATTCCTATTCTCCTCCAGATCACTCTCTCTCTCGTGGTGGGTGGACATGTGAGCGGAAGTATGAGTCGAGGATCTATCGGATAGGAAAACTTATGTCTAGCTATGAAGATTCCTTACTTTGAAGGGATGTGCGGAGGCAGATGGATAAGAGTATGAGATACGAATGTGATGTTGTTCTCTAGGGGTAGTTACCAGTTGATCAGATCGGGTGCTCTAAGAAAGTAAAGTCCTCATCTCTGTTACATTCAACAACATAGAATCTTTACATCAATTAATAACCAATGCGGTGTGGTAGGGAACTCATGCTTTTCCTAAGCTCGCTAATTACTCTTTATTTGACTATGCACTGCGATCAACGACATTGTTCAAACAGTTGCAGCAACATTGATCAGTTCATGCACAAAAATTTGTTGTTTTCTATGTGGTATTGAAGAAGGAAATGAGGGATGCTCTTCCGTTCCCTCTCATTCTCTTAATAAGGAGATGCTTATTGAAGAAAACGCGGGGAACAGGACAAAAACGTGTCCGCGGTTGACGTAGGCGTCTACACGTGTTCCTTGGACGGTGTACTGTTGGCCAATTCTTCTTCCAATCTAATTTTACGCGTGGTAGCAACATTTTCCTCATTCGATGCTTCCCTCCTCTTGAAGATTAGGTCACGAATTCCATTGCCCATTCGAAATCTCTCTGAAGGCCACTTTAGGTCCGCAAAGGTGGCACCCCTCCTTTCCAGCTTTCTAGTCATTGACGTTAGAGGAGCAGGGTACCGTAGAGTGCCCGCTGTAGCGCCTCCCCCTAACTACGTTTCTGCAAAAGGTCCTAGTATAAAAAGATCGGCTTAGTGAACAGACAAGAAAAAAAGTCCTTTCCGAGAAAGTTGACTGAAAACCTTTAACAGCTGAGAAAAAACCAAAAATAGTATTTGACCCACCAGTGCATGATTCAGAGATGTTCGCAAATAAGTCAATGAAACATCATGGGCCGATTCCTTGCAATAGATTGAATTGAGTGCTGGTAAGGCTAATTTTGTCGAAGCAATGTCTCACTGCATGAGCCTAAATTTCAAAACCTCATGGTTTTTCTTGAAGCGAAACATATGGTTGTGTAGAACAGCTAAATACCTTTCAAGTTTTATACGACGTGTTCTGAAGGCTCAAAATCTTATAAAAAAATTGTCTGAAAAGATACCACTTCACTTATGCAATAGGGTATCACAAGTGTTGGTATGACAGTAATATGGGCAGACCGAAAATCGGTAAAAGAATAGCTATGCTTTGACAAGAAACCACTCTGGACTGAATGAGAGATTAGCCCTAAGGGAATCCCAGTAGGATCTGTGCAACGTTTTTCTCGCCCTTCGAACATGTCTGAGTGCTGTTCCTTTTCTTGGCTTTCAGGCTCCTATTAGTGCCTTTCTTTTTCTCATCCTTCGAACTTTCCTAACTGGTAAGTGCTTCTCCCAACATTGTCACACTCGTCACCTATACTTTTACTTCATATTGTGGATTTGAATTGACTGCCTCAAGGAGGACGTCGAGGACAAAGCGATTCTTTATGCGGCGACCCAGACAGTGCCCCACATAGTAAGAAATGCTTTCCAAAGCTTCTCAATTAGGATTATGACTCTTACCGTGTGTTTGTGGGATACGATTTGGATTGTGTCACTAACACACGATGTTTATCTGGTTTTGGGTGCGTAAAAGTTCTGTCGGATACGAGAAGGGATTATTTCGTAGCGGAAATTAAAAAAATATCAGGAAATGTGAAAAATGGTCATCCTGCTGTCAACAAATGATACCACGTATTAGCGGAGAAAACACAGAAGTGGATAGGCTCGATGTTTGAGAGCAAACGAACACATCATGGACTAGCTCCTGCTCATTCGCAGCTCAGTCTCTGGGAGAAATACGGAGGTGTGGGAGACCTCAAGATGTCATGAGCACTGCTCAATATGCTCCCATTACATAGCCATTGTCCTAGCCTACAAGTCAACGCCTTCCCTCATCGATTTCCAATAGGGAATTTTCTCTCAGCGCGAAGAATTTCCCATCTTTATTTCCAAAATGTAAAGCATTTTGTGTAATGCATTCCCGAAAATTCCAATGTGCCCATCGCATTCCATTTGGATTGCATGAAGGAAAAAGGAAAACTTTTTGAAACCCTCCTGTTGTAGAGATGAAACATTTCTTCAATCACGTAATCTCCTATATGGAATGGCTCTTGAATTGTGCATGTTTCGNTTCAATAATGGTTCTCGGCAAAGACGCATACCCCCTGAGGGTCATTTGGGGTATTAAGCGGTGAGCAAGTGATGAAATGTGAAGCAGATAGCAGAGCTCATCCATTTTCTTTTTTATCAGCTGGTAATAAGGGGAAAATAGGAAATGTCGTATAAGGTATAAGAACAAGACGAATAGAATGTGCCGCGCAGTTGGTATCCGTTCAACTGCGAAGCGGCTGAGTTTTAATGACTTCTTGCAAAGCCGAGCCTTCCACTTTGATTTCGCAGCTATTCACAAAGGGGAGGGGGCAGCCCATGCCTAGACATATATGTCGCAGAGTGGATGTGACTGCTGTGCCCAGCCGAAGAGCCATGAGAAATGCAAGAAATATGATTCAAGAGAGCAAGAATCCGATAATCCATCACGAGCACCTTGCTTTCGAGGCCTGTGTGAGCCCATTTCACCGTCTATTGCTTTGCTGATGATCGTGGAGTGCACAAGGTCAAGGAGTCGGAGTTTTACAAATCTNTGTCTGAATCAGTGAAGAGCTACTGAGGATGACTTACTCATAAGTAATGAATTCCTCGGTCTTTTTGAAACTTGGTCGAAATTGGTCCTATGCTTCAACATGAAAAACACGTGGATTTAGTGGGAAATCGAAGAGTTTCCAACTTTCTCAATTTCCTATACGCATCCGATGCGTCGAGTCTGACAGCAATCCTCGCAAGTAGTGGCAATTCGGAGCCGAAACTCGAAGAGGAACCGTTTTCTTGAAGGAGCCTACTAGTGACGCCCTACTAGTCATCTTAGAGTAAGCGCAGCGAAACTGTATATGATCTTGTGTCTCTCGAAGATTCTTCCTTAATGCGGCCTAGTAATGAAATGGTCCTTTCATGACAACCATGACATCATCTGAAGGAGCGAATCGCGTTTCGTTTTTTGGAGAATGAAGCTCACTGAGTCGCTTCGCACGCTATCTTCGTATTTCTATCTTGGCAAAGCCAATTCTGCCCTGAGCCTACGACCACTATGACAACAACAAATCGTGCCCAGATATATGCAGTGCAACGGTAGTCAGGGCAGTTTTGACATGGCTATTGACATGTGGTTGACATTTCCCGGCCCCAGGGGATGCTTCCCGTTATCGGGGCCGTTTTCAAACACACGACTTGCCTTTCTCGATTGTTCTCTCTCGATGAAAACAAGCGTGATGTCGATGGCGAGCAGCGGCCACCACTATAGCAGGACAAGTATGAAGACGAGGGCGAGTATCGCCGTCGACCGTGAGGTGCCATTCGGCGGGCGAGAGCGGGGCGGGGCCGGCAGCAGCGACGGCTCAGCTGCCCGGCTGTGGAAGTGACGACGACGGCCCCGCCTGCGCATATTCAGCTGCAGGCCGACTCGTGCTTCTCCCTCGACCGCCTTCAATAATGGTTTACGAGCCATGACTCATGAATCCAAACATAATCGTAATGATCTATGATCTGTTATTGGCTCTATTGATCTGGCGACCCGTTGCAACCCAATATTCACCTCGCCTTCCGATCAATATTGTTGTTGGTCTTCCGAAGGATGAGGGCCACGTGTTCAAAAATCCATTCAAGCTTACCCTCTCAAAAAGTCAACCAGTATTCGATGTGGCCGTTGAAGACGTCTATCAGAAGTATCAGCTGCTGCCGGCCGGATCCTTACATGTCGTTTACGAAGACACCCAGTTGAGCGACGCCATTGCACCCCAACGAATGGTGGAACACTACTGTAATCGGTCAGTGGACGCTGTGATGGGAATGGCATACGTGTATGCTTTGGCTCCTGTAGCCCGGATGAGCGCCTTCTGGTTCGGCGGTGTACCGGTGTTCACAACTTCGGGTTTGGTGGACGAGCTCGGCGACAGAAAGGAATTCCCCTTGCTCACTCGAATGATGGGAACATATAGAACACTTGGAAATCTGATGTACGAGATTGCACGGTCACTCAACTGGCACCATATCTATTTTATCTTCAATGACGAGGCTGGCATGGAAGGTGGAAAGGGCCTCCCCAGATCAGAATGCTACTTTTCTCTGAACGCAATCCGTAATCGCATTCAGAAGGAGCTCATCTGGCATGTGGACATGTTCTCGACTAGGAACGCAAGCCGTAAGAAGTACTCGGACCTGCTCAAGAAGGTCTCAATGTCAAGCAATAGTAAGTTACACTATAAAGTCCTTGNCTTGCTCTTTCTATGGAGTCCTTTGAAACTTGCTCGAAAACGGCGCCAGGCCATTTTCTCGTATCGACTTGCGGCCCCGCTAACCATCAGCGAAAGATTCATGAGGGAAGACGATTTCCTCTGCTCCACAAATGATTCTGTTGCTCTACCGTAGTTGCTCTTTTGGCATCGCTCCTCTCATGGTTGCGGCTCTTTTCTGTCTCCCTTCAGATTTTTCTCTTCGTTTCCTTTGATTATTAATGATTACTGGATTTTGGAAGGTTGAGTTATCAATCATCCTCCAAGAATCGCCCTGTTCCGGTGTTCGTTAGTGCGCCCTGTGGTATATGCTTTATGGGTGAAATAGTTCTTTGAATTTCTTTGAATGGAGGCTCAGATACCCAGTTCCGATTCAGCTATATATGAGCACCCAAGGAGGTGTCAAACGGTTCGTGATCCACGCTACGTAGTTGGTTCCAGAAAGAGGTTTTCGAGTGGTTTTTATCGATTCTTCCTCTCTGCGGAGCTTCTGCCTAGTCGGCAGGCCCTTCTCCGCGCCATAGGCCTTCAGCTGATGGGCGCTGAGGTGTTTTTCTCGTGCTTTTAATAGAGAATAGAAACATCCCCGAAGTAGCGAGCACCGTAGGCGAGACTGCACAAACTCATCATCAGATTAAGCATTTTGCAGTTAATTGAGAATACAGTCATCGCGTTGAATGGCTTGTTCTTCGAAAGGGGATTCAGAAGATCTCTCTTCGGTTCGAGTAATCTGGAGTCACAATCTCGAGATGCCCGTTTGACACCCATTGCCCACTATTTAGAGCTCCCGCCGCGGTAAATTCAGTTTCCGCAATCAAGCTTCCACGCGACTACACACACTTTAGATGAATTCAACCATGTCATGGGCTCGTAATAGTCATTGTCATGGAAAGCTGTCAGATAAATCTATTTTTTGTAATGTGCTACTTCTTTAGAATGCTCTTATCACGCCCCTAACTTAGGCCATCTTCGCCCTATTCAGTCCAACTTGCTAAAGTGATCGTTTCCGAAATGCTTGTTTACCTAGCAAAGCTGCTTACATTCAAAGATCGATATCTTTCCCCCTTCGGACGGTCCACTGAACTTCTGTGGAGAAAGTTGAAAAGCCTTGTTAATAGTGACCTTTTTATTCATTATAACAGCCTTTTTGAAGAATTTATTCCTTTTACTGACCCAAATTCCTACCTTCATTGAGGGTTTTTGGCAAACAACTTATTGACCTCTCAACCTGAAGGATGGGATGTTTCCACAATTTGCTGGCCTTCTTCTTTGTTGGCTTTGCTTGTTGAATATTTTTGCTTTAATTTTACAATTGATTGGTAACTCTAAGAGGTTCGTTCGGTCTGGAAGCTCCTTGACGCTTCTCTCGAGCTCTCGAGAGAATTTCTCGGAGTGACACTTTGGAAGGGCAGAGTTTTATTTGTGACAAATGAAGACTATGTATGAATGGTCCGATTCTCTAACAGCAAAATGGTAGACTTATTCAAGATGGGAACATTGAATTATATTTTTTCCCTCTCTATTTGCCCATGCACAGGAGCTATTTTATGGAGCAAAGCCTCCATGTTCTCAAGTGGTTGTCATATGTCTCGAAACACATTGAAGACTTTGTGAAAAAGTTTTTTTGTGCAATTGCAGTAACAAGGCCAGATGGTTTTATGAGATCATAGCTCAATCTCCAGTAAGCGGTCGGGCACTGGAAATTCCAGAACACCTCTCTTGGCGCTCGTCAAGCAATTCTGACATCTTTGTCTTCAATCTTGCAGTCAAAACATGCACTGCTTAATTCGGTATTCATAGTCTTTGTCAGAATAATGGAACCTCATTTGTATGATGGGAAAACATATAACAGAGGCAAGCGCCCCTAAACAACTATCCGACCCATCCGCGCTCGGGAATACATTTTTTTTTTGGACTAAATTATATGGTATGTAGGTGCTCATCTTCAATGATGTGTGAATGCGTCGTGTGCAGCTGCTAACCATTCGGAACCGAGCAGGGGAGGTGGTTGCAGCTATAGTTTTATCCTCTGCTAATTCTTTTCATTCACTAACAGACAAGAGGATGCGCTCGCCTTGACGAACTGCCCGTCATTCGTCGTCATAGCGTCTATTCCCAATCCGAAAAACAGGAAGATAGACTGCTAGCTGCGACATGGGACATCTTCCAACATCTCTCGTCACTTTGGGATTTCGAAAAACTGAGAATAAATGTGTCAGTCCTTATTGGATTCATAGAAGCTTTAGATTCTGAACGATTAACTACTGGTGTTTGGAAAACACCTGAGATATATTTTCATAATGAGGCCACATATACTGTGGTCTGCCTTCTTCAGGACAGCCGGCCAGATTTCCCAAAACATTCTCGGTGCACGCCTGACAATGAGAGGTTTTGATCTTCCTTGTTGATATGGCTTGCCCCCCATCACCGCTGGTTCTCTATCGAGGAATCCTACTAATTTTCTCAATTTTCTTGCTTCTGAAGCGATTTCGGAAAGCTGTCTCTTTGACGCCCAAGCCCTCAACATTGAACATGCATCGTGCATAAGTTCATGTGGTTTCCCTTCATCAAGCCCTTTTTGCACTGTATGGCGATTCATGTTCTTCCTCCTGTAGAGATATATGTAAGCATTTTTGGATTTCTTAAGCTTGGTAGTATTCTTAGTGGGAGTTTCCCACTAGCAAGCTGCGTAATTGTTCCCACGTAGTTGTCTGGAGATACCATTCTATTGCTGCTTCATCGTTTTCAAACTGAGGTCTGGAGCCTGCCAAACAACTATTTGATTTCGTTCATTAAAGTAAGTGGAGAAAATGACGTCTATGTTGGCATGACTGACAATGTGCAGAACAAAATGAGCAACATCCCACATGTGCATGTTTATTGACTGTTCGATGTCAAGGGAAGCACGCTATGGGTGACGTCGATCTTTTACCTTGCGATTTGCCGATGTGGTCCACCCCTGTCACGACAGCCTTAATATTTGAGAGCTTTTACGGCTACATGGCCTCCAAGAGCTCAGGAGCTCAGCTTCCGGAAGAGTGTAAAAATGTACTCCTGAGAAGGAGAGGTCGCATGGCTTCAGAGAAATCAGGTGAAAATGTCGTTGGGAGAAAGAGCACTTCGCTGTTTTTCGTCCCAAACACTAAGCTCTGAAACGGAGCCAGTTTGTGGGCCTGTAATGGCGCTTAGAAGTTTAGTAGCACGGAAGATTCAGTTCTTCGCCTAAACCGTACAACTGAGGAGCAGAGGCGTGGGTGCATGCTTTCACTTGGAATAGTATGCCAGCATGCTGCTGCTTGCACTTTTGAATGGAAATGAATCAACAATGGTCAACTGGTTGTTGAATTCTTCGCCCATCTCAGCTTTTTGGGGAGATCGCGAGGTAATCATTTCACCTACCCGGTGCTCTTCCCTTCCTCAGGGATATGCTGAAATTTCATCCCTCGACCTTAGGATGTTTCCAAGCACCATTACAGGACCGCAAAGTCGGCACCCCTCCCGGCCGCTCCAACTCATAGTGTTAGTGGGAAAAGCCCGGTAAAGTGCCCCGTTCCCCCCNTCCCCCCCCCCCCCCCCCCCCCCCCCCCTCCCCCTTCACTACATTTCCACTCTTTCGAGAAAACCATTCGGGCATCAAATCACGGATTCTATGACCGTTAGCGACGGCACCTGTTTTACCTTTCCTTCTTTCTTGGTACCTTGCTTGGAAACATATGTGGGTGTAGACATATGTGCGAACAAATCATGCTAATATGCTATTGGTGCTATAGGTTGTAATATGGTGACTGTAGAAGGCAAGATGACAATGCAAATGTCTGCTTGTAGTACTGGCGTAGTCGGAAGCGCTATGAATCGATCACAAAAGCCCAGCAATCCAGGTTAATTTACTCGAATTGCTCTGTGAATGTTGAGAATTACTTTCGTGGCATGCGAGAATAAGGACACCTTTTTGCTAGCAAGACGAAAAATTTCTCAGTCGTTCAAGTAGGTGTCGTCATCCCAACCCAATGTATCGACGTATTTGCACAAGTGACAAAGGTGGCGTGGAAAGTACAACGACGTATTAGGTTGATTCATAATTTTTGCGGATTTTTTTGCGACTTTTTTTCTCCCGAAAGTGTTTGACTTTTCCTAGAAATGATCTACTTGATTTCCTCTACAAGAATGTAATCAAAAAACTATCCGCATATTCGCAAAATTAGGCCTTACTACTTCGAGAAAGATTGGAAGGTGGCACAGTCATTCCGCGATCTCAGTAACTTTTCGGCGATCGAACAATCAGCCAGAGCCAACCAAGAAATGGGATCTGCCCCTAAATCTGCCATATTCACCAGCAGAAACTTTTATGGATTATCTCGTCAGCCGTTCATCGAAAAAATGGCTAGAGAATAGAAGTTACGTCGATTTGGATGACATGGCCGATGTCAAGGCGTGGATCGCCCGTAAGGATCAAAACTTCTTCGCTTTTGGGATCCAACTAACCAATCAATGGGAAGCAGTGCTTGACGTAGATGGTAAATAAGTTCCGGAGTAATTATTTGAACATGTCTTTGCTTAGTATTTCTGGAATTTCTTTAAGTAAAATTTGCTGGAAAAAATCCGCAATAATTATTCATCAACCTAATATATAGAGGCAGGTAAAATGCAGGGAAATGGAAAATATCAAAATGTTTGACCGTATTTGACCGTGTTTGACCACCAGGACATCATGTGTACTTTCACTAGATCACC
>UZAF01017711.1:27275-42604 GCA_900617895.1 Haemonchus placei
TAGATCACCTAATGAACGATCGCTGAAAAGTTACTGAGATCGCGGAATGAGTGCGCCACCTTCCAATCTTTCTCGAAGTAGTTAAGCCTAATTACACGAATATGCGGATGGTTTCTTGAGTATATTCTTGTAGAGGGAATCAAGTAGATCATTTCTAGAGAAAACCCGATCTCAATATCCGAATTCTATCGAAAGAAAAAGAGCCGCAAAAAAATCCGCAATAATTATGCATCAACCTAATACTTTAAGTGAAATTTCGTACAGTTTTCTTTGAACGTTGGCTCATGTCTTTCATTTCGGCCCTCATAAACTTGATTTATTGTTAGCCTTTCGAAAGCATGAGCTATTTGCTGTGTGCAAGGTTGCTGCTAATTGGAACATATTCGCCCGTGAATGCATTAGGGCTACCCATGACAGATTCGATTCTGCTCTCAGCTTTACGAAAATTGTGGACATGACGTCGTGGATTACTGCCAAAATCTTATTATTATCTTCTACTGCATGAGCACAACTGCTCATGGAATTGGCAGTAGACCTTAATCTTTCCTTTTTTGTGTTGTTTTGCAAACCCTTTTACTTTCAACTTTTATACGCTTCTCCTATGTTGGTGCCGTCTGTTAGTTCCATATTAGGTTGCTTGATGCCTTCACTCGAAATTCCTCTTCCGGGCGATTTAACAAATGCTGTTTTTCAAGTGCTGCTTCATTTCAATATATGCACAAACTCTTTCCATGATAGGCTGTAGAGACTGTATGGATGGTTTGAAGTGATAGCTGAGGTTTTCTCACATCAAAACGGTGGGCATGACAATTGGGCCATGGCATAGCTCCGTATCATCATAGCGTTCGACCCGATCGCATGGTCTTCTTCTTATGTAAATTCATGATGGTCGAATTCTTCGCATCACATTCCTCCCTGTCTCTCTCTTTCTGGTTGATCGATCATATTCTCGATGATATCTTCCATCGGCATTAGCTCGATGCCTATTCTTAGCTGGCCTTGCTAGCTTCCTTTACTCACAAGAATAACAAACTACATAACGACTCAGTTAGGTAGCATTTTCACGCAATACCTATGTTTCTCGCCTGCTTCTCTGAGTAACCATGGAGAAAGTGGTTTTTTTTCTCAGACTGCGTCGTCATATTCCTGTCAGCTTGATGATAGAAGTCGAATGAGATCTTTGAGTTGATGCGTGCTGTCACTGGTCGTTGACATATGATGGCAAGCAATGTAAAGGCTCAGAAACAGTCTCGTTGTGATTGTTCCATGGATAGAGAATTATTGATGAGGTTCTAATCACATTTGACTACAATGAAACTAGGCATAGGGAAATAACTGGGCGAGATTGGCTAAATCGCTTTCTGGTTGGTTTTCGGAACGTTTGAGCGAAGTTGGCTTGGAATCAGACTTTTGACATGGTTGTGGTCAAGTGATACCCGAAAAAAAAAACAAAACTTTTGTACCGTAAATGAACAACTTATCTGCTTATCCAGTTAAATGGAGAAAAAACGATGACGTTTAGGCTGACAGCCTGGTGGCCATTGTTCTTCGCTGTCATTTATACAAAAAGAAAGATTAAAGCAACTGTATGCCCATGTAGTTGCCATATATGCTTTTATAATCCGTTAAGAGCTTAGATATTCGTAGTATAGTAAGTATGGAAGTAAGCATACGTGAAAATGCCTCTGTTCCCTTTCCGTTGAAGTCATCTTACGTGGTTAAAAATAATAAAAGCTCTTTCCTGGTTGTTTGATTCCGTTTGTGATATGCACCCCCGTTTTCGACTTCCATTCAGATCACAGTGACGTCTTGAACGCATTTGTGGCTTATGGTTGTCAGTCTATGCTCAAACCTGTGGTTTTGTTCCCACAAATAGGCTGGTACCGCTTAATCGGCCCTAGAAGGTTTGGAATGGAATCGATCCAGGATTCGATCCCCGGGCACTAGGTGTGTGGTAGTGCGTCACTTGGCTCTACAACTCCAGTTTGGATTTTGTAGGGATAAGCTACGGAAAGGCTATTTCTGAAGAGAGTCAAAAAGCGCCTACCTCATTACGGACACTCCTCAAAATTCCAAAACTGTCCCAAAACGAGGAGTTCCCTAGCCGAAAAGTCGTGCTTCTGATCCATACCAGTCCGATACAGAGAGAGAGGCACGCTTTCGTCAGGTCTGCATAGTTTAGAGGCCATTGGCTATTGAAATTCGTATTCGATTGGGACCGACAAATCTTATGTCCTTTTGTGTAGCAGTCTCTGAGTGCCAATCTACTCCGGCAAGTCTTGAAATTAATGAACGGGTTCGAAAGTGCAGCGTTCTGCAAGCACGATAATCCCTTCCACGGTAAAATTACATTTCGCCACTCATTGCGAGAGAAATGACGGAAGAGAAAAACGAAGCAGGCGTCCATCTTTTGCATATCTGAAAGTAGTTTTTTTCATTTATCGCAGCATTCGCTGCTTATACGCTGCTGTCGTGAGCAATTTTTCGTCCTCCTATAAAGGAGCGGTGAAGAAAATGAATGGAGCCGTAGCGCAATCCACAAATTTAGAGACTGCCTAAAGTGCCTTTTTTGTCAGGTGTTTTTTGGCAGTGCATATGTCTCGAGTCATTTGGAGGTTTCCTAAGCTGATCAGCGCCTCCCTTCCTTTCTTTTTTGTCCATTACAAAGGCCCAAATTTTCATGAAAGTCAGCAGCTCTATTACTGTAATTGGAGGAAGTCCGCTTGAGTAACACCTTCTATTACATATTGCTTGCCATCTTGCCCAGAAAAGAGTTTGATACAATGAGAATAGTTATCCATAGTAATTCCATGATACTGCATCAGGTCATGGTCGAAGTTGTACTATTGAATTCCTCACTGGCGCGCAAAATTCACTGTCAAACACGGTCTGGAATTCATCGCAGAACCGTTGGACCACCTGAGGTTTTGTTGATTAAAAATCGACATTCGCCTAGACCAACCAAGGTTCCATCCCCGTTGGTGTCGGTTTGGTACTGGTGCTGGACCCGTCTGAGAGGATAAAAGCACTGACCTGCACATTGGCCGATCACCGCAAGTACTGTGCTATCCACATACGCATTCAATCGAAAATCAGTGACTGTGAAAGGAAGTCGAATAGGGGATCGCCTTCCCGGACGGTATTGGTTGACGCTCAAAGTCTTTCACTTTCTACTCATTTTATTCTCTACAGAAGTAGCTGTTACTAATGGTAATCTTGTAAAAAGCCTGCCTGAAGGACTTTTGTTTTTAGAACTGAACTGAAATTCGAAATAGCGCAAGACAGTGAATGACCTCTATCCAAATTTTCAGAAACTATGTCTTGTTTTAGTAGCAGTTTCCATCTATCCAATTGAGAATGGAAAAAAGATGTGTTTCCTTCCATACTAGTCAAGGTAAAACTGATGAACACTTTTTTCAGTGATCATACTATGTGCTTCACCGGATACTGTGCGCGAAATAATGCTTGCCGCCCACGAACTCGGAATGGCAACTTCAGGCGAATATGTATTCATCAACATCGACGTATCGACGGGGTGAGCAGATTACAAGCTTGACAAAAGTAAAAATAACATCAAAACATGATGGACGGAAAAGGGTCTTTCTCAGAGACAAATGGTGTGCCACAGTTTATTAAAAGCGCTATGTAGCTCAATAGACGGTCGATCGATTGCACTTCGATCTTTATATTTGAGAATATTGTCAAGCTAAATAGCTGATTCTGAATTTACTGTTGTTGGGTCACCATCGCATCGTTTTTGGCTCTCCTTTCTCGAGCACAGCCAAAGATCAACAATCTAGTTCCGATTTCGCTCCTGATACCATATAATGTTGTAATGTGATTTATCGGAACGTCATGCTTCAAAACTCACAAGAGAACCTTTTAAAAGTGTTTAAATCAGTGAACTCTTTCCCGGGAAGCCTAGAATAAGTGAATTCCAAAAAGGAGTGACTTCCCATCTATCGCTGGCGTCCCGCTTACATTTTATTCGCTTATTGAGCACAACTTTTTTTCCAGCTCACATGCAGAAAAACCGTGGGTACGTGCAAACGAGACGAATCAAGAGGAGAACGAAAAAGCAAAAGAAGCATATAGAGCTCTAAAAACTATATCACTGCGAAGGTAGGCTATTTATGATTGGATTTGAACCAAACTACAAAGTCTACTGTTTATGAAAATCCGCTCCCATTAGCAGTAGACCTATAAAAAATTCAATAGCAGTGATATGGTAAAGTGAATAGTCGGCCTAATGTTTCATAGAATTGCGCAAAAACCTTCCTATACATATCGAGGTGAAGATACCTTCGGGGCTTACCCCCTTTATTATCCACTCATACAGCCCGACCTCCTCATCCATACTTGTTATACATAGGTATATTAATTCCGGGAACTCATTCTACATTTTCTGAATAGCTTGCGCAAAATTCATACTTTATTTGTCAGGAGTGACTTGGAGGAGTACAAGAATTTTGAGAAACGAGTGAAAATAAGAGCCGAAGAGAAATATGACTACTCAAGGATAACTGGCAAAGAATATGAGGTTGGTAATCACTTCTCTTTGAGCGATTTCCACATTATTGTTCTTCTTTGAAGTTTGCTTTTGTTTCATTCTTGAACAATATCATTGATGTTATCATGTTATGTTATCATTCATTCAGTAAGGAATTTTCGCTTTCTAGGCAGTCTTGTATTAATGTTTAGAAATCCACTTTTTTTCAAAATAAGACCTCGCTCACCCTTGAACACCACCTCTGTCAACTGAAAACCTCAACGATTGCTCTTATTCTGAATATACGCAGCCGTGGAGATCTCTACAGAATAACTCATAGGACGTAGGTGTAGACTTACAGAATCTCTAGTTCCTGGAATTTATCTCATGTTGTCTATTCCCAACGCTTGACCTAGCAACTTTTGACTACTTGTTGTTACGCACTTCTGTGCACAAAAATCGCAGGGCATACCTTCCCCTGCTCTTCATAAGCATCGATGCCTCGAGCCCTTATAAGGTTTTTTTTATGTAACTGTTAGACTGTGGGGGAGAGAGATTGTTTCTTTTGACGAGTAGCTTGCCCTTGAATTAAGCCGCGCTCATCAATCCCTCTATCTGGAAATGTAAATTTAATTGCAAGCTACCCGCAATTTCCAAAAAAAAAAACGGATGCATGGTGCAATCCCAACTTTTTCCAGATTTTCCCACATTGGCACTATCAAATTGTTCCTCTTGACGAGCACACTACTATGGGAATGTTATGAGATAACTAGCTTTCGATTTAAGCAATGTAAATATTGCCGCACATTCCAATCACTCTGGCAATTTCCGAAGAAAGCGGATGCATGGCCAGTCCCAACTTTTTTCGGATACCCCTACATTGGCACTACCAAGCTGTTGCTCTTGTCGAGCACATTACAATGGGAATGTTTTGAGCTCGCTAGCTCTCAATTTAAACGAAGTAAATGATGTTCGAACACTTCTACTTCTTTCCTGCTCTTGTCAGGCTATACAATCTGCTAGATCAATGCCTTCCACGACGATATCTCTGTTTCCTGAGCTATTTCGCGTTCTTATTTCATGGTTGCCGTTGTGTTCCTGTGAAGCTTAACGACTACAACAGCAACTTTTGGCTTGAAATAGCTGCTGCGAACGATTACACGGTGTCACAAGTTTGTAGAAAATTTCGCACTAGTACGCAAAGTGTTACGCCGCTATGCCTCTCCTTTATCTCACATAATGTTAGCAATGCTATACAACAGAGCATTTCCAGAGCTGGGCATGATGTTATGCAACTAGTGAATATTACTGAAGTAAAATCATGCAGCTATTAGTTCAAAACAGGCTCTAATACAAGTAGTGCTCAACAAGAGATTGCATCCTATATCACTACGAAAAAAGGTTGATTGGTAGGCGCACTGGTAGGCGTGTTTACTGCCGGACATATCGGTCTGAGAAACAGAACGACAACTAGCTATACGAATTGAAGAGCACCTAGCCTTTCGGATGCTGAGCGAATCTCCAATTGTCTCAGGCATGTGAAGAAGACAACAACGTCGAAACGTTATGCCGTTGCTTTAATAACAATATCGCACGGCACAGTAATAGTTAATCATTGCTCATACTTGCCGCGTTCATACCAAGCGATTAAATTTGTAATTAGAATTAAAATTTAGAAACACGTTAATACTTAGTGAAAATGCGTTTATACTGAGCGAAAATGCGTTTATACTTAGCGAAAATGAGTTTATACTTAGCGAAAATGCGTTTGTACTTAGCGGAAATGCGTTTGTACTTAGTGAAAATGCGTTTATACTTAGCGAAAATGCGTTTATACTTAGCGAAAATGCGTTTATACTTAGCGAAAATGCGTTTATACTAAGCGAAAATGCGTTTATATTCAGCGAAAATGCGTTTATACTAAGCAAAAGTGCGTTTATACCTAGCAAAAATGCGCTGGCAAAAAGCCAATCCTCAGCCTAAGCCTAAGCCTAAGCCGAAGCCTAAGTTGAAGCCTGAGCTGAAGCCTAAGTTGAAGCCGAAGCCTAAGCCTAAGTTGAAGCCTAAGTCGAAGCCTAAGCTGAAGCCTAGGTTGAAGCCGAAGCCTAAGCAGAAGCCTAAGCCTAAGCCTAAGCCTAAGCCTAAGCTGAAGCCTAGGTTGAAGCCTAAGCCTAAGCCCAAGTTGAGGCCTAAGCCGAAGCCTGAGCCTAAGCAGAAGCCTAAGCCTAAGCTTAAGCCTAAGCAGAAGTCTAAGCCTAAGCCTAAGCTGAAGCCTAAGCAGAAGCCTAAGCCTAGGCCTCGGCCGAAGCCATAGCCGAAGCCTAAGCGTAACCAAAAGTGCGTATACAGGATTGCAATCTCATGTAGTTTGCCACCCTCGCCACAGTGCATTTTCTCTGTGCTCTCCCCGAAAAAGATTGAGTGTGAGCGAACTGCGCAAGATACGATACTTGGGTTGATGGAGACAACGTTATCACATCTCTGAGGAGGCCTAAAGAGGCCGAAGCCTTATGCTTAGGCTTAGACTTCAGCTTAAGCCCAAGCTGAAGCCTAAGCCCAAACAGAAGCCTAAGCAGAAGCCTAAGCCTAAGCCTAAGCCTAAGCCTAAGCTGAAGCCTAGGTTGAAGCCTAAGCCTAAGCCTAAGTTGAGGCCTAAGCCGAAGCCTGAGCCTAAGCAGAAGCCTAAGCCTAAGCTTAAGCCTAAGCAGAAGCCTAAGCCTAAGCCTAAGCTGAAGCCTAAGCAGAAGCCTAAGCCTAGGCCTCGGCCGAAGCCATAGCCGAAGGCTAACGGTGTGATAACGGTGTCTCCATCAACACAAGTGTCGTATTTTGTGCCGTTTTCTCACCGTGAATCTTCCCCGGGGAGGGCACAGAGAAAAGTTGGCGTTGCCTATCACATGCCCAAGTCGAAGCCTAAGCCTAAGCTTAAGCCTAAGCCTAAGCTGAAGCCTAAGCCTAAGCAGAAGCCTAAGCCTAAGCTGAAGCCTAAGCCTAAGCTGAAGCCTAAGCTGCAGCCGAAGCCTAAGCCTAACCAAAAGTGCGTATACAGGATTGCAATCACATGTAGTTTGCCACCCTCGCCACGGTGCATTTTCTCTGTGCCCTCCCCGAAAAAGATTGACTGTGAGCGAACTGCGCAAGATACGATACTTGGGTTGTTGGAGACACCGTTATCACATCTCTGAGGAGGCCTAAACAGGCCAAAGCCTTAGCAGAAGGTTAAGACGTAGCCTAAGCTTAAGCAGAAGGCTAAGCCTAAGCGGAAGCCTAAGACGAAGCGGAAGCCTAAGCCTAAGCCTATGAGGAGGCCTAAGCCTAAGCTGGCGTTGAAGCCTAGGACGAAGCCGAAGCCTAAGCCGAAGCCTAAGTGGACGCCTGTGCTGCAGCTCAAGCCTAAGCCAAAGCCGAAGCCTAAGTAGAAGCCTAAGCCTACGCCGAAGCCAAAGTACATGATTGCAATCGTATCGAGTTTGCAGCCCTCGTCACAGTGCATTTTCTCTGTGCCCTCCCGGGAAAGATTTACTGTGAGCAAACAGCAGAAAATACGATACTTGTGTTGATGGAGACAACGTTATCACATCTCTGAGGAGGCCTAAAGAGGCCGAAGCCTTATGCTTACATCACATTACTGCTGGAGTGAGCTGGCGATCACACGCCTAAGCCCAAGATCAAGCCAAAGCATGGCTAATCTGAAGCCGTTCTCTACCAGATCCCGGTCACCAGAACAGGCTTCATCGTGCACAAAATCCCCGAGGGCCCGGGACATCGCGAAATCGAGGTAAACCGTAAGCGCTCCACACGGGTCACGACACTCGCGGGGGCGTTGACACTCAGCTGTCTAGTTCTCGATTTAAACAGCGAAAATACGTTTATACTTGGCCACATTGCGATTAAACTGAGCGATAGTGTGTTTATACTCATCGATTTTGCGTTTATAGTTAGCAAAACTGCGTTTATGCTTGGCGATAGTGCTTTTATAGTCTGCCATTTTGCGTACATACCTTGCAAAATTGCGTTTATACTTAACGAAAGTGCGTTTACACTTAGCGATAGTGCTTTGCACCAGCAACAGTACGTTTATAGTTTATGGAATTAAAATGGAAATTCTGATGAGTATTGAAAAGCCGAAGATTCATGAGGACGTCAAATGTGTTTGAAAAGCTCGGAGCTGGTAAAGAGAAAGGAAAAAATGCGGAAATAATAAAACCCATAGTTTTTAAGGGAGGTTGCACTGAGTCGAGGGCTGCAGAAGCATAAGAGAAAAGGAAAATGCTGTAGCAAGTCGAAGGATTCTGTACCGACCTGTATTTTGCATCCGCGATCCAGCACGATAAGTGTGCGATCTTAAGAAGGAGCGCAATGGTTTCTTGCCAGCGCCCAGCACCCGCCGGCCAGCGGCCGAGCCGATTGGCCCCGAGGGACTTCACAAGCATTAAGAAGGGCAAAACACAGTCTTCCATTCGTCCGGGTCTGTTCATTATTCGCTTTATGTATCGAAAGTCTGGGATGCTATGAATTGGTTGTTCACTTTTAGAGCTGCTGATTGGTGCATTGACATCACAGCATTATTTGTGAGTATAATTATCCAAAACAGGGTGAATCTGAATTTTCAGATGAACAACTTTATTAGTGCTTTCTACGATGCCGTTCTATTGTATGCGATAGCACTGAATGAGACCATAACTGCTGGTATGGATCCTCGAAATGGTCACAATATCACCAGTAAGATGTGGGGTCGCACATTTGATGGTAAGTTCTGTGCATTTATTGCTTTAAGAGATTTCTCAACACGTGGCAATTCAGGCATCACGGGTAACGTGTCGATTGATGCCAACGGTGATCGCTATTCCGACTATTCTTTATTAGATCTCGATCCAGCTGTAGATAAATTCGTGGTAGGTCTCCTTTTCTGAGAAGAGAATGCTGTCCACGGAGGACGTCTGACAAACAGAGACCTTAGGCTCTTTCTTCTTTCAAATATTGATAGCCCGGTGCCTGATACTATGGCTGGCTGCAATTGTTCCATAGTTTACATTAACTGGGTTTAATTAAGAAACTATGGCTTGATGGGTATCCCGCATTCTGATCACCTACGCGCTGATTATGGCAGCTCCCAAAACTTCTTGTAACACTATAATTTTAGCGATTGAATGAGCAGAAAAGGGTTTGCGGTTTTTGGGTGTTGCTTGTGCACGCAGATCACTCTCACAATTAGTTCACTCGTAAAACTAATACCAACAATACACATCTAAACTCGCTGGCCACGTGTGGACAACACTGGTCAGATGAACGCAATCTGTTCAGTGTTGTCACCACGTGGCCGTTTTTCGGTCCGTTGGTCGTTGAAGTCTGGAAGCAGCCCATGATGGTTAATTGCTTTCTCACGCGGGCATCTGGATATCGAATTGAAAACAACTTTGAAAAGGCTTAAGCGCCAAAGCTCCCATAGGTTTGATCGACAAGCTTTCAAGATTCGATAACTTCTGTTCAGGAAGTTGCCTATTATTCGGGTGCATCGAATGAATTGAAGAAAGTAACCGATTTCCATTGGATTGGCGGCAGACCACCACGTGACTCACCTATTTGCGGTTACGACAACAGCAAATGCCCCAAGGCAGGTTTTTCACTTTAGTAATTACTTTTCTTGATATGCACTCTTCTTAGAATGAAAAGTTGTTCATTATTGATCGACCAACCAGTTAAATTTTGACAATACAACTAAGTTTCCCACCGGAGCACTATGGGTTTAGTACTGATATGACACCTTGAAGGTACGTTTGTGGGAATTGGCGACAGACCACTAACTATAAGCTTGTATGATCACATACGCTTCAAATCGCCACCACGACTCCGAATGGGAGTCGAATATGGGGGCGAACCTGGGAAACGGAATTGATCAACACCGATGCTTGATTCTCCTGCCCTTTTTTTCGGATTTGTAAAAAGTCGAAACTCTGTGTGATAGTGTCTACAGTTTTCCACCCCTGAATCTTACTTTTGATTTCTCACAGTAGTCATAAACGAAAGTGAACGATCAGAAAATCAACGAAAAAAAATTACTCTAAGTAGTTGGATAAATAAATTTTTTTTGGAAGAAAAATTTACGGGGCAGAATTTGAAGAAATGTTGCCATTGACATAAGTTAATTCCTTTCCAATCTTCCGTTTATTCTATAGTTTCTTCTTTTGCACTAAACTGTTTTCATTACTATTTTCCCAGTGATATTTTCCTTTTTCTTTTTCTTCTCCCAAAAGCTCAGTCATTAAGAAGTTTTATAGGGTTATCCTCTTCATGTTTATCTTCTAGCAGCGTCCGCAGGACTTATTTTATTGCTCACTTTGCTGTTTGTATTCTTTTGGCGGTGAGTCCGATGTTATCCATCGATGGTCCTTTTTCATCTTCTTCTTTTTATTCAGTGTTTATCCCACTCAAAAGCTACCTAGAGCATATCCTTTTTCTATCGTTTCTCAGACTTCCATTCTTTCTATTTAGACGTTATAAGCTAGAACAAGAACTAGCCGCTATGTCGTGGAAAATTCGATGGGAAGAGTTAGACGGCGAGGAGTCACAGAAAAAAGAGAAGAAGAAAGCCAAGAAGAAACGTTCGGGTACCTACTACCCTGAATCCGACCCACTTCTTCGTTCGAATTCTCGCGGCAGTGTCAGTAGTGACAAGGTGAGTAGCCAGTTTCAAAGAATGTGCATGACGCAGATCATCATGCACGAACCCCACCCACTTAGCCCGTGCCACGCCCCCGCCACTCCTTTGTACTCCATATATAAAAAACTTTCACACCTTTACTTCTGTGAGCGTAATACCTTTTTGTGTTTTATTAAAAACTCGCATTTTTTGAATGCTTTTTGTTTATAGGTGCGCTTTTCTTTTTTACGTTCTGAACGGTTCTTTTTTCTGTTTCTGTTACCTGTTACTCTGGGCGGGGGCGGGGTAGGGACAGGCTCTACGCACGGGAATGGCGTTTTTGCGTAGATACTCCCACAATTAGAACGCTTTATTCGTGAAGCATATTTAATCGTGTTAGAGTTGCCACCTCTATTTCAGTACGATGAGGATATGCTAGCCCCAACGGCTATGCGAATGCGTTTGGTACGTTTTGCTATGTATTGGTCTACTTGTGTTTGTAACTGAAGTGGCTTGTATGTCATGCAAGCGCGCACACGCACCCACCCACACACACACACACACACACTTACGCACTGAGTTGCAGTTGCAGAGAAGAGAGGGAGCTTTGATTCTGATGGAGCAAGGTGAAAGGAAGTAGGATTATCCATATTCGAGCTACTTTCTAGATGGACTGTAAGAAATATGGAGGGATGGAGGGGTTTCCAAAATATATCCTTCTTGCATAAAAATCTTAGGAACATCCTGCAAATACTGGGGTGTTGAGCAGCAGCTGATAACTGAGAATCTTTACTCTGGACCCTCTATGCAACCTAAGACAACCATGATCTGAAGTTGGATGATTTTGCAGTTTTTTCCTTTACGAGAAATCTCTCTTTTGGCTTTCTCCTCTAGTTCTTGAAAGATTACCCCTTCTGAAATCTAACGCTTATCATTTAGTGTGGTTCTTCGCACGTACTTGAAATCTTCAAAAGCTTTTTTCACATCTTTCTTTTCATCTTTCGCCCATACGTTTCTTCAAAAGCTTGGCAGTAACGCTTCCGTTCAAACGGATTTGCTAGTAAATGGCATGGAATATCTTGAACACAGTGCACACACAGTCTTCCACAAAACGCGTTTCTGAATTTATCCAACAATCACATTCAAACTGCCGAATCCCACATGAAGTTCAGCATCGTCCAAGGTCCTCGATCATCTCTTACAATAAGTCAGAAGAAGGGTTCTCCAGCAGCACCCTCAGAGTTTTTTGGTTCTTGATTTGTTGCTCACTTGCATCGATCTGGATCAAATGAGTGAACGAATTCATAAAATCCAATAACGTATAGAGCGTTATGAACAAGATATCTATATCTATAGTCAGCTGTAGACTAGAACTTTCGCTGGGCTTTCTCTCTGCTCTATCCGACACTACCAAACACTTCTTCTTGAAATGCAATAGCACTATTCACTGTGATGCAAAGTGCATGGCCGTTTCTGATTTCCTTATTGTGATGTCGGTGTTCCCCCACAGTCAAGTTGAATCTGCTGCCAATTGTACTACGATAATGCGACCACCTGAGCGAATACGGGCCATCCCGTGTCCCCTTATATGTACGATTCTACGAAGCACCAATGTATAATAGTTCCACTTCCAGTTTCCAGCTTGTAATACCGTAGTATGATCTCCTTAGGGCCCATTTATGAATCCCACTCCATCGTTCCCCTCACCACATTTGAGTGGTCGCTCTACTGCGCTAGAGAGCTTAGTAATGATTTTTAATAACGCTGCAAACCGATTTACCCGATATTGGTTGATCGGAAACTCCGAGGCAAAATGGACTCTTACATAATTACGACGTTGTATAACTTCGCTAACGTCCGACCAACCATTACTCCGACTGCTACTACTTCAGTGTTATGGGCTTACCATATAACTACCTTTATCATTACAAGGGAATTTCCGTGAATAGACAGAAACACAGGCAATCAGAAGTACTGACAGACCGACAAACCGACAGACCGAGCACCCACACTTTCAAGCTGCTGCTTTGTAGACAATTCAATCGCTTGACAGCTGGTGATTAGCGTTTTTCGAGCTTCATTGCGATCTACTCCATAGCGTAGTCGATTGCCTAGCAAATATACACGAAAGTCTATTGATTTATTGTGAGTCGAGTGGTGATAGCAGAGCTTACCTGAATCGATTTCCTCGATCAGTCGACTATTCACAGTTAAAGGCAGTGTTAACAAAAAAATTGTTTCGGACATTCGCACATAGTTTGAATTCGACGCCCCCTCTGATACCATTTGTGCAGGAGTGAGGTCGGAAAACGGCTGGATAGGGCACAATCAGGGGCCGGACAGATATCCACGGTCGCCCTCCGCCCCTTGATCGGTGTCACGTTAGACGAGTGTCGAGACGACACAGTGTCATGTAATCGCGTCAGGACTCACCTTGAATTGCATATTGGCAAATTGCCAGAGACGCAATGTGTTGCCTGCTATTGCATTGCGTCTCTGGCAAATTGCCAATTTGCCGTCACTGGCAACTTGCCAATTTGCCTGAACCCTCTCTAACCGACGTTTTCTCAATGTGAAACTCGTCCAACCCCCCTTTCCACCTCTTTTTTTGATCCTTCGTAATTCTTTCTGTTCATCGTTTTTCGTGCTTTTTTCGTTGTTATCGCTTTACTCTAGAGTAGTTCTGTCAATTCCCGTCAAAAAAAAGGTACCCTAACTTTTTTGTTAACACTGCCTTTAAGTAGCGCAATTGTTGTTGTGTGGCAGTTGGGGTCACAAATCTACCACAGTCAACATAGAAGTAGATAAAAGTCATTTAATTGACGAAGTAAATAGTAATTGTCATTGGAAGCAAGTAAAACATTCTCAGATGGCTGACGGAATGGCTGCTTTCATAGTCCGCCGGCCGGCCGGCCGGCGTGCTGGCGGAGGCAGTGCTAGCGGGGAGGAGGGAGGCAGACAGATAGGCAAACAGTCCACGCCCCTTCGAGGGGTTGTAAACAAACAACCTTCGAAGGGGCGTGGACTGTTTGCCTTACACTGCCTGTCTCCCTCCTCCCCCCTAGCACTGCCTCCGCCGGCACGCCGGTCGGCGGACTATGAAAGCAGCCAATCAGTTTGGCTCCGGGGAAAATCAGTCAAGATTTACATGGACGCTCTCCGCCTGAAAGAGGGAAGTTATGAGTTTTAGGAGCACATACACACTCACTCACACGAGCGTACATATATATGTACGTATGCATGTATTGTACATATTCTTAGCGATTTGCTATGGAAATGATAAGCTTTGGCGACAAAAGTTATTGCAACCGGCCTGCAGTTGGGAGATTCGGTTTGCTTAGGGTCCGCTCCTTGCTGAACCGCCTTTCAACTTCGCCCATCAATTTCGGCACATCTGTACTACGGGGTCCTTAGCCTTAGTATAAGCCTTATTCAGCGTTCGTCCAGCTCTGGTGCCACCCGTAAAATCTCGGCTATGATCGACAGAAAGTTCAGTATTTTCACAAGAAAGAAGAGCTCGCCAAATCAGGACAAGAATGGCGGCATCACTGGCGTTCATGGAAATGCTTTGAAAGAGATCGAGGTGAGGTTCCAAATACCACTTTTACCTTTTAACCAGTTTTTGCTTATTACCTTTTTTTAATATCTCAAACATTGAGTACATGAACTTTTTACTCCCACTTCTCATTAAGTGTACCTTGTTCTTGATCGACAGCCAGGAACGAAAGGGAATGGCCTGTCGACTGGCTGGTAAACGATACCACTTTCACACAAACAACTGGACTGTACATTTGCACCATCCATTTCCACAGAAATAAAAACTCTAGAACAAGAACGCGTTTCTTACAGTAACTAACCTGTGGGTCCTGGCTAGAACGCTTAGTTGAGATGCAACGCGGACAGCTAACTATCCTACCCATGATCAAATGTCCTGGCCATGGTCTTTTTCGATGTCTCGTTCATGTGATGCGACTGAGATGTTATTTTGTGGATGATAAGATGTACAGATGATGGAAATGTATTTGGGAAGAGTATGGAGAAGAGGCGTTCGTTCTCGCACCGTTGTCTGCGCTCTCTTAGTGAGTGGCGAGCCAGTTACAACTCCATTCCAGCTTTCCGCATAAATTCAGCATTTCATTAACTCGGTGTTCCTTTTTCGGCAAAGGCCAACGACTCCATTTCCTGGCTTAAAATCGTTCC
>UZAF01017712.1:2491-21447 GCA_900617895.1 Haemonchus placei
GGGGGTTGAGATGTTTGATCGGGTAATCTCATAAATTGATTCCATCCTTTTAGGCTCCGACGAAGGTGGTTTCACCGAAACGTAAGCCATTAAGGCATTTGTAAACCTCGTGTGGAATTAATCAAATAAAGTTTTTCGAAAATGTGCCGAGGTTCATCGAGAGCCGCACGTGGAGGTGAATTTATTGTTCTCAGATCAAGAACAACAATATGTCACAGATAACAGTCGCCAATGCTCGGAAATATGGCAAGAGATTTGATGAGGGAAGGGGGTCAAGGGAGTTTTCGTCGTAATCCTGGAAGTTTATGGGTGAATCGGGTGTAAGCTCCTGGATAGTCTTGCAGAATGGTGTAGGGCCAAAAATCTGATGACACGGCATAGTTTCGCTTCAATATAACGAAGATTAACTTTCCTCACTAGATCTTCTCCAAAGTAGACTTCGCTCAGTTATTCTCTTTACCAGTCAGATCGCCCAGCTGACACCGGGCTCTCCTCCATCTTGGGGCAATGTACTTCGCCGAAAAACTTCAAACCAATGACTCTTTTCCCTTCTAGCTCATTTCGCTGTTTCGCTGAGCGAGAGTATAGACTATCAAATGTCATCAAAGATGTGGCTCCATTTCTCTACCGATACATGATTAAATGAGTAGCCATCATTATTAGCGGTCGGATAAGTTTTGCCAAGAATGATATCAAAGCAGAGAGGAACCGTGATCTTTCACCTAATCGCAAACTGTGCTGGGTAGTGGTCGTAATCTAATAGCAAGAAGTGAACCTAATTCATCTCCTTATAATCATACCACTTACCTTCTTATCGAATGAAACATATGAAAAGGTCAAAGCTAGATCGTAAATAACAAAGGCGCTAGGATTTAATTGGTGAGTGGATCTTCTTCTCTAAGTCAGTGTTTCCAACCACAGGAACGAAAATTCAGTCCCGCACTCGGCTCTTACAGTAATCCGGCATTGTTAACACGCAAATTTTTACCCGTCACATGTATGACGCGTCGAAAAGGGACTTTGGGCAAGGACAAAGGTGTGGGCGGTGAGGTAGGCCAGGGGGTTACTGTAAGAGTCGAGTGCCCGTACTGAATCTTCGTTTTAGTTTCCCAACCTACCCCTTCCTATTGATTTGCTCTCCAAGTCCACGGGATCAGGAACTATGGTTTCCCACTCAGACATTTATTTCGCGAAAACCCGTCCCTTGGGGGCAGGGTCCGGCCCTACTACTCACCATTAGTTTTCCCATTATGCCGCCTGCCTCCTACCAAGTTTGAATGCCCTAGGGCCAGATTGACAACTTCGGCGCAAAACCCCTTCCCTTTGGGCGAAGTCTGGTCCTGCCACCCACCATAAGTGTTCCCATTCTGCCTATGTACCCTACCGAGTTTGAACGATCTAGGTCCACGTGAACAGGAGCTATGAATTTCCGGTCGGACACACACACACACCGACACATACACAAACACACAGATTAGCGAATTATATAAAGTAGGATTATTTGCATAGACATACGCAGCACGTTGCCAGTAGAGATCAAAATCTTAGTTTTGAAGTAACCACTCCACTCAGCATCACTCATTCCACTCCGCACTCCACTCCATTAACCTAGCCTCCAAGTTACTGCCTTATATGCGTGTAAAAGGAACTGTAGAATAGAGCTGTTTCCATATTACTACCTTTATCGTTTGCGGACGGACAGACCGACAAACCGGCATACCGTCATGCCGACATACCGACATACCGATTAACCGACAAACCGACAAACCAAGTTATTGCCTCATACATAACCATTTGGGCTATGCACGCTAATGCGCGCATCACATTAATTAATCAATAAACTGATCTGGATACGCAGTGCTGAGATTATGTAGTCAAAGGTAGCACTCGACATAGAGGCTATTTTAATGATTTGCTTACAGAACTCTACATCGTAGTAAGGTGAAAAGAGCTCATTCTATCGCTGCTAACAGTTGGATGTGCTCACCATCTTTGTGAGCAAAGTCTCTTGAAAAAAGGCCTAGTGACTCTTTATACCTCGAGGAGAAGCAGACTGCAAAAATAGGTAGCTGTTATCAAGGGAACTTTTTCTTTAAGAGTATATCATTAATAGATGCTCCCCAATATTAGCGGTCGGATAAGTTCTGCCATGAACGATATAAAAGCGGAGAGGAACCGTGACCCTTCATTGAATCGCAAACTTCGCTGGGTAGCGGTCGTAAGCAAGAGTTGAACCAAATTTCATAATCGGTCCCTATCATTGCACTTGCCCTTCTTGTAGAATGAAACATATTGAAGAGTCAAAGCTAGATAATAAACAATGAAGGCGCTAGGAATTTTTTAGTGATTGGTTCTTGTTCTCTGAGGCCTTTTATCGTCAGTATCCCCATCCTGCACCCTCTGCTCCTATTTATATTACTCTCAAACTCCACGAGATCAAGAGTTTTCCTCAGAGATTTATTTCGCGGAAACCCCGTCCTCTGTGGGCGCTGTCCGGCCCTTCTGCCCAACATAAGTGTTCGCGTACTGCCGCCTGTTCTCCTACCAAGTTTTAAGGCTCTAGAGCCGAATTGAAAATATTCGCGTACACCTCGTCCTATGGGCGGGTCCGGTCTTTCCACCTACCATAAGTGTTCCCATCCTGCCGCCTATACTCTTGCCAAGTTTGAACGCCCTAGGGCTAAATTGACGATTTTGGCGCAATCCCCGCAACCTGTGGACGCGGTCCGGTCCTCCACCCGCCATAAATGTTCCCATCCTGCCTCCTGTACTCTTACCGAATTTGAGCGCTCTACGTCCACGGAGACTGGAGTTATGATTTTCGCGCTACAAAATTTAATGCGCGCAAACCCTGCTCCCTGTGGGGTGAGTCCGGTCCGGTCACCCATCATAAGTGTTCCCATCATGCCATCTGTGCTTCTACCAAATTTGAACATTCTAGGTCAACGGGCACAGGAGTTATGAATTTCCGTGAAAACAAACAATTTAACAAGCAAACAAACAGAGAGACAGACAGACAGACGCGAGCGCTTTATATATAGTAAGGATAGAGATACCTCATCTTGTAACTGTAACTCAGTCGACAGGCAACCGAGCGATTTGCGTTGTGAAAAAAGAAATAAGTGAACAGTGAAGCATAGAGTTTTTTCGAAATCTTTGCATTGTGTAGGTTTAAACCATTTGCTAGCATTTCAACCTTTCTGTGTATCTTGGCAAGTTCATATAATTGGTACTAGGAAAACATCAGAATTAAAGAAAGCTTCTGAAAGTCCGTTGCACTTTCTCCAATGTAGAGATATCCTTTTTGCGGACAGGATTCTGTAAAAAGGAGCAATACTCAAGATGAGGAAGAACGATAGCCTGTTATAAAGCAAGTAACGCTTTTGAGTCAAGTTTGCTCAAGAAATTTCGAAAAACCAGACAGACGACACCGAACGCTTTTTAGATATCTTCAATGTGTGCAGCAAGTTTCAAGTTTTGAATTCATGAGAATTACAAGGTTTTTCTCTGAGTCACATTTTCTCAGTTTGACATCGTCAATGGTCTGTATTAAACCCTTCTTTGATATGGAATACAACACATTTGATCAGATTAAGAGATAAACCCCATGTCGTGAATTATTCTTTCGTTATCACTATCGCTTCAACGCTGATTGGACTTCGAGCCGACTGTCTTTGTCATAGGCAGCACAAACGTTTGTATTGTCTACGTAATTTTGAACGCTGATATCCATTAAGGTCCTCATGAACGCGCCTCGTAGTGCTCAAATCAGAAAGCAGTGTGATCGTTCGAGCATCATCAGCTGTAGTAGAGCTCGAAATGCGGGAGGCAGCGGTGAACCTCACTGGAGATATGACATTAAAAGTAAAAAAAAATATAGATTATAAGGCTTCGTAGTTGAATTCGTGGTCAAGAGTGTCCTTTTTGGGAACTGAAAACGAGTTGGTCAGGCAGCAGACTCCACCTGCTTTCCTTCCTTCTCGGTCACGGCGAAAAGCAAAGTAAGGTAATCTATAAATTAGTTCTGAGTCGGATACGCGACTATCAAGTCAGGTTTCAGTGATGATCGCAATATCGAGCTTTCCAATGACCAAAAAGGCATAAAAAGACTGTAGCGTTCCTTTGTTTCTCACTAGTTGTATTCATGCTGTCGTTCTTCAGCCGTCATACTCTTTCTTACAGCACTGGCAAAGCCCGCGAACCGCAGGTTTTCGGCGCTGCCCAATGCACTTTCCAACCCACAAAACATCAAGGAAGTCGGCCACCTTATTTCGAAGATCCTTTTGACTTTCCGAAGTTCGGGTTGAGCTGCGTCTCGTCGATACCGCTCACCACCAGGCTTCTTGATCGTTTTTTGCAATCAACTTGTCCAGATATTTCATAAAAGAACTGTCGGCGTGTCACGCGGTGTTCCTTTTGATGCAATGAAAAAACACCACACAATATTGGATAGTTTTTATTCAACCTCAAACTTTGGTAATTGAATCTCTTTCATAAGCATCAACAAATATCAATACAATAAGAACGACGTTTGCGATATCCACAATACATCATAACCACGTGAATCGACGATCATGGCTAAAAACAAAAAAAAACAACGAACAAAACTAAACACATAAAAAATTCCTTCTCGCGTTGACGTCCATTGAAATTAAGGGGCTCGCTGTTTTTGGGCCATTCTTATTCCCGCGCTCGAAAACTTTTCTCCGCGCGGAACCTTGCTTTACGTCCTTAATCGTTTTTCGTCATTCGCTCCGATAAACGTAAGTTTTTCTTTTGATTTGTTTTTAAGATAATCTTGATCTATCCGCGATATTTCAGATACTTCAGATACTTCATTCGGAATCTTTTCCGAGGAACGCTGAGCAACTTGCCGATAACTGGGTCATTATTACTCTTGCGGAGCGCCCTAAGTGTCCATTCGCGCCCAGCTTTTTGAGGTAGCTTTCATTTAGACAAACCCCTGGACAAAACCTTATACGTCTGAGCCACCTCTATTTCCTTGGAACAGAACGTCCGAGATAATCTAGAATTAAGTCCTTGGGGGCATGATGTGGTAGGTAGTGACGTGGGGCAATGTCAGAAGGAGCGCGAAAAAGAACAGCAAAAAAAAACGAGTTCACGAGTTTATAATGTTTACAGGAAACTGCAAACAAACTAGATCGAAAAAGAAGTTAGGAAAGCTAAAGAAAAGAAGTAATCAGCAGAAACTCAAACAAAATAAAGAGGGCAATGAGAGGGAATGAAAACACAGCACTCCGCGGCGTCGGTAACGATCAAAATACTCTTATCCCAGATTCGTGACGAACCCACGTGATACTAAGGCTAAACATGTTTTTTANTGCTGATATTAGATCAAAAGTGAGATCTGGTCGCTCAAGTTCCTACCATGAAAGTTCCTACCATAATTGAATAGTGAACGAGAAGTAGTATTAACTGTCTTCACGGACCATTGGCTTCTATTAATTTCTACCACCATATTGATTTCCATAAATTCCAACACTCAATTTCCCAATCGTACCAGTTTTACCATTTGCATCGCCGCCATTGTACTCCACCACAAAAGTGTTATAACAATTTGGTAAAGTTCTTTCAAAAGGGCAATTCACGGTTGAAGTAGATCTCAAGGTTTCTTTCTAGGACGAGTTTGTGGCCCTTAAGCATGTCTTATTTTACCCCCTGGAGCCCGAATAGGGTCAATATGGGCTCAAAATCGGTTTCATTAACGTCTCTACATAGGTTTTGGAAAACGAAACAAAGATCGCTTCAGGCCGTGACCTGGTGAAGAACAATATTTGGCAACGGGAGTACTGTAGCCGACCCTACGCAGTTACATAGGGCTGAAATCTCGTCCAAGTACCTCTTTTTTCGACTTATCCTCGTATAATCCCCTTCCTTAATTTGAATAGTTTCGGTAGACTTCACGTTTTACTCATTTCGAGGATTCCTTCGTTTGGTCGGTACGACCTGTTCTTGAAGGACGTACGACCAAATACTTCACGTGGTATAAACCGATTCAAACGATCACCACGAAGCTTACCTTACGCAATTCTTTTATTGCACAGCAGTCTACAACGTTCAAATTATAGCGACCGCAACAGAACAAAAGAATGGTATCACACAAAAACAAACAATGGGGTAGCGGATAGAGGTAATAATGTGGAGAGATTTCAAAGGGAAATATCACTATTGAGGGTTTCAAAATAAAAGAAAACTATGCAACTAATACTGAACTAAATAGGAGCCAATAGATAAAGGGGGGGGGGTTGATTCGCGAGTGCGAGTCTGCTTGAAAAGTTTCTTCTCCAAGGGGAAAGCGGCGGGCTTCCCGGCGGCGTTGGGAAATGTCGACTGGAAGCCCGCCTATTATTCTCAAGAAGAACTCTATTGGCTCGTGGATTCCGCTCGACACCCTTTTCCCGCGTGAATTCTGCAGCAGATTATTGATAGGCTGTGCCCTTGAATTGCTTCTTACACCAATTTCCCTTGCTGCTGCATTTCATAAAGTCTCAGTCTTGTGCTCGATTGATGTTTCGCAGTGGCCGCACCTGTCTTGTGTCGGAGTGCACAGTGCAAGGATGGTTTGAATGACAGAGAAGGTGATTACAGTAATTGTCACGATACCGTTGTCGAGTGCATGCGTGCGACCGTGAGGAACATTCCTTATATCCAAACTAGTACCAAGCACGTGAAGTGGCAGTCGATATTCTGGGTGCCACTTTGGCCTCATCGACTATTACTTGATGTTGTCATCTCATATCATCATCAACTAATATTTCGACCTATGGTTTGAGTCGTTCCAAGTATCGAACTTCAATGCAAATGGTGCAAAGAAAGTAATGAAATTTCGACGATATTCTTTCCCTCGGAAGAGTACTTCTCTTTCCGGCTTATTCGCCACATTATGCCTTTTGACGAGGCGGATTGAATGCTGACTAAGGAGATCATTCCACGACGCTAGTTTTGCAAACGTTTAATGGAACTTATGCAGATCTTTCGTGCTTCGGCCATGTCTAAGCCTACCGCTATTACGAGGGTGTAGTTATGTACGAATTATCGGACGGTTCTGAATCAAGCATGGACGATTAAGCGCACCCAGTATATTGACAACGCGTTCTCAGCACTCATTTGGGTCATGTAAGGAGTGGTTGACGTTGTGCCCGAATTCCCACTGTCGCACGCATGCACGCGACAGTAATTTCGTGACAATTACTGTAAGCACCCACTGTAGTCGCTCAAATCATCTTTACACTATGGACTCCAACACGAAACAGGTGCGGTCACCCGGAATGATCACCCATCCTTTTGAAAAGTCATGGATCCCAATAGCAAATGAAATTGGTGTAGACGATTGGAGAGAGACGGTAACGACTAGCACTGAAGCACGAGCTTGCGAAAAAAAAGGGGGGGGGGGCGCATTACGCGTGACCCCACTNGGGGGGGGCGCATTACGCGTGACCCCACTAGAGCTCATCACGCACGCAGCATAGCTTCAGTACCCTTCTGTTAAGATGGACCAAATAAGATGCATGAATTCACGGCTTCACCATAAATTAGAGTAATTTTCTTTGAAGTGGCAATGAAGCTTCTTCGAGATTAAGAATTCCCTTCATAGATTATCATTTTCCTTGTCAAGTGTTCAAAATAAGAGCAACTTCAAACTTTTTGATCCCAGAAAACGCAATCCTTCTGCAAATGTGCATAGTTGGTCAATTTTTCACTTATGTTACTTGAAAGTTCCTATTTCTCCCATTATAATGGTAGGCATGATTTTATAGCACGTTTCGTACGATGACCTCATTATATTGACGCGTGAGTCGCACCACACCCAGAATTTTGCATTTGATGTCAAAATTTTTGCCCGGGGAGAACTTTTCGAACAACGCGCGATCGGGGCTAGCCGGGACTACCGTAATCCCGTGACCATAGAATGCGAAATTGTTTATAGGGCGCGCAATTCTTCTACGGCTTACGCATTGTTTCACTCCCTTTTTGAATATTCCTTGGTTTTCATGCATTAAACGGTTTCATTTGTATTTATTGCTCTCCGCCGATATGATATTATGCTCAACCCATGAATTTAATCTGTGATGTTGCTGTCCTTCGCAATCTTGTTGATGTCGCTTAGTAGGCCAGTTGTAGAGTGCTGATGTTCTTTTTCAGAAGGTTTTTTGGCACTATTGCATTATTACAACTCCAGTGAGGGTAAGATGTGTCATAAAATTTTCGCTGAGAATTCCCCTATGAGGGCTATCGAGGGTCTTGATCACGAATATGACATCGATCGTTGGCGCTTGCCAGGTGGCGCTACCTAACCAAATCCGCTGTAAACTTGTGAAGGGGTTATTTGGGGCCCGATTACAATTATGACACTCGTTTTTGACATTCATGCTGTTCAACGCATATTTTCTGCCCGTCTGCGCACTTGCACTAACTGATCGAATGGCTGATCAGACCTCGCGGTGGCGGTGCGAGCGGCGGGAGATTTACCAGGCCGACCACCGACAACTCGGCGCCATCAGTCGTAAATCGCCTGCCGCTCGCACTGCGCGATTCGGATGCGAGCGCCGATGGTCGCGCGACTAACATTACTCCCATCTTGCCCAAACCGGTCGAATCGCAGAGTCTGACATCAGCCAATCAGGACTAAGCCCTTGGATAGTGGACGGCTTCTAGTGAGTAAGCCATTCACCCTGTCGCGATTGGCGGAGACAATTACAGAGAACGGCACCTGGCGCGCTTCCAAGTCGCAAGGAGGGGAGTAAGATCGGAGCCCTATAGCTGAGGAGGAAGTCTTAGGTGGAGTTACACTGAGGCAATAGTTTGAATATGTTAATCACAATGGTCATCAGCCGCCGACAGTGCGAGAGAGCGCAGGCGAGAGCGTGGACTGAGGCAATTGAAAGGCAGAGTTCAAGTAGTCCGTCAACCTAAGCGACTAGATACGCAAAAAAGGGGACATAACGCAGTAGAGGAGGTTGAAAAACTTCTGGAGGTTTTTTGCTCAGGCTACCAGGATAGGGTCTCGTCCGGTGGTGAGAGCCGCCACTTGATGCCCCCCTTACCGGATGAGACCCCCAGGATATTTTACTCCTAGATATTATGTTATCCTAAATCTAAATCTTGATTTTGGGAGCTTTTCAAGCCTAAATACAGGATTTGGCAACTTGCCAACGTTTAAGCGCCATCGCAGCTCTGTATGTCTGACTCCCCTAGGACGCCCCGCGAGCATACCTTACGGCTGTTTTCGGGGACGCCATTCTCGCTGTTTTTCTTCCAATCGATGTCTCCCAAATGGCGTGAGTAGGCCTACTAGCCCTATACCTGCGAAATCTTTTCAGACGCGTATGCCCAGCATCATTCCGCTTCACCAATGTATCGTCACAGACTGAACACTGGAGTTGGTGTACCGTCCCTCGCTGTGTGCGAGGGACGGTACACCAACTCCAGTGTTCAGTCTGTGACGATCTCCATTCCTTTGGAACAGACAAACGACACACTCAGCTGGGTTAAAAACTCAAGGATAAGGTTTCTTGAGCGCTGATCAATCCCGTCTGAGGGATGCGCCCTTGCATTCGACTTCCATCCAGAATCAGTGATGCACTGAATGCGTGTGTGGCCTACACATATAATGACTTATGTTGTCCAGCCTATATTCAAATCAGTGCTTCTATCGTCTCAGATGAGTCTGGTACCGATTAACCCTCCCCGAGGGGTGGTGGGCTTGGTAGGCCTGACCGGTCGATCCAGGATTTTATGCCGTAGGTTGAAACTGTCTGAAACTGAAACCTGAAACTTCACTTTGAATAAAGGATAAAGTTTTTAACGTTTATCAATCCCGTTTGAGGGATGTGCCATCGCACTCGACTTCCATTCAGAATCGTAGTGGCGTAATGAGTGCGTATGTGGCCTATACAAGGAGTTGCGGTGGCCAGCCGATGTACAAGTCAGTGCTTTTATCCTCTCAGGCGAGTCTGGTACCAATTAACGACCCCGGAGGGATGGACGGCTTGGTTGGTCCAGGCGGGTATGGATCCGAGATCCGAACCCCTGTCCGTACGTGTGAGATAGTGCGCCACTTGCCATTACACCACCTCCGCCCTTCACTTTGAATATGTTCTTATAAAGTTCGCATATCTATTGAGAAGGCGCTGTCTATGCAAATATTGCGTTTGAAACCCTCTAATCACTTCGCCTCGTCTATTTGAAATGCTCACGTTGTGTTCCCTTCATACTTTTGTAAACTATTAGATTTGTACATTAATTTCAAAGAGAAAAACAAGCCGCTTTCATCAAAATGAGGAGCTGCTATCTTGGAATTTTCGAAATTCACGCCTCTTTGGGGCAGCTGAGGTGAATCAGTGCTCTGACCTTACTCAGATTTGAAAAAATTTCGACCACATTGCAGAACGTTTATCAATAGAATTATCTCAGTTCACGAAATTATTCCGTCACCACAAATAAACGATGACTGGTTCCATTTATGCCATCTGAAAATATCTGGAAAAGACACTGTCTTCTTCAGAATTCTCGGCTATGCCGTCGAGGTGTCATGCTCACTTTGACTAATTTTTCGCGAGGTTTGTTCATTTTGAGTTTGTATTCTTTCAGTAGTTCACCGCAATTCTGAAACGGAAAGGAAGAAGTTCAGTGACGGCACGACCACCCACATTATTCATAAACGAACTAACTGCGAGATCTTCTTCCGTCATTTCACTAATATAGCCCGGATAACCGACCCAGCTTATCCTGTATATAATTTTACCGTTCTTAATAGTGTGAGATAGGATATCTTCCACTTCGTATTCCTCTGAAAGACGGTTAGACCAGTGAAAACACATGACTTTAATTGAAGCGAAAGCTAATGACTAGAGTTACTCCACTATGAAAAGAATGAGTGAAGCACCATATTGTCGTCGGGGTTTCTTCTCCGTTGACATAAGCTCTCTAATCTTTTCGGAGGCTCTCAATGCTGATGCCCGTTGTGGTCTTCGGCTTGGGCTTCTTACTATATCACCACGTTCTGCAGTTCTATTGGCCCTCTTGTTTGATTTCTTCGATTCTTAAAAACGTTTAATTACAGAGCCGGGGCTTTCAGTTTAAATGGTTAGGGGGAGAGCTGTCACCTACTTTGTTGCCCTAATTTCTCAAATAACGAATTGGAGAGCGTGCCCCAAGAACTTATATCATCCGCAAGCATCACTGATCTGTCACGATGAACGTTTGGGTGCTCGTGGGATATCTCAATACCCATATTCATGAAAACTTCACAGCGCTGAGCGTTGAGCGTCAAGCGTTCAGACGCGGTAGCGTTCGCGCCACCGCCACTGAACCGGTCATCGATCGATACCGCACGGGTCGGCGGTGAATAACTTCTTAATCGAGCTTCCATTGAGTGTGTTAATTACTTTCTTCAACTTTTTAAATATGGACTTGATATTTCTTCTTTGACTACTGTAGTAATGTGACGAAAGTAAATATTATATTATCCTACTATGTGTAACGCGCTAATGTCTGTGTGTTTGTGTAGGTGTATTCGACCGGAAATTCATAACTCCTGCATCCATGTACCTGGAGCGTTCAAACTTGGTAGCTGTACAGGCGACAGGTTGGGAACATTTACGGTGGGTGGCAGGATTGGACCTCGCTTGCAGTGGTGGGGTTTGCGCGGAATGAATGTTTGAGAAGAAATTCATTACTCCTGCTCTCGTGGATCTAGAGCGTTCAAATGTGATAGGAGTACAGGCGGCAGGACGGGAACACTACTCACGATCTAACTTTGACTCTCTGATACGTTTCATTCGACAAGAAGGGTAGGCGCAGTAATAAGGTCCGATTAACGGTACTAAATTATAAGTAGATGCGAATCGGTTCATTTCTTGCTATTAGATTACGACCGCTGCCCTGCAAAGTTCGTGACTCAATGAAGGGACACGGTTTCTCTTTGCTCCATATCATTCCTGGAAAACTTATCCGACCGCTATCAAACTTGGATTCTCATCTAATGACGTATCCGTAGAGAATGGAAGCTGCAATGATAGAGACATTTGATAATAGCGTTATTATGACTCGACAACATATATGAGCCCAAGGCTTTGGTTGCCACACATTTGAACCTTCAATGGGTCATTGTTTTCAAGATGAACAGCAGTAGATCGAGACTTCTAATTTTAGGCATAAGAATCGGCATATCTGAATACCACTTGCATGCACTCTGTCAGTCCTCTGTTAAATTTCCTGTTCAAAAAGAGCTCCATGCAGCTCTGTATGTAAAGTAACGTGATCCAACACAAACACCGTCAGCGGCTCGCGGACGCTATCGCGGCTCTGCGCTGAACGCTAACCGCTGTACTCTAAAAGCTCCGTTGGCTGAAGGCTTTGAACTGAGGCCTGATTTATGTTCATATATTAGGACCGGACAGGAAGAGAAGGTAACACGGACAAGTCCAAATCATTTGCCCCACTGACACTTAGTGGGACTACAATGTCATCTCAAGATTGCAGTGGGCTGAGCACGCGCGCTAAGTGGGCGGAGGGATCTATAGCTCTGACGGACGCGCGGAACGGACGTTTTCCGGGGTACCCCCTACGATTACAGTCTCGTGCAACGTCCTTTCTTACCATTTTTTGGACCTAAAATGCGCAAGGCACCTATAATAAAACGCTCTTTTCCTAAGCTGTGTAGCCAGGAAGGCAGTGGAAACCTACTTGGATTAGTGGATGTCGTCAACACTTCGCATTTGCGACCGGGCATTTTGGCGCTGGGTCGATCGACGTGTTCTGGTCGAGTAAGGCAACAAATGAAGCTCTCTGTGGAGGATATTCACTTTGGTACTTGTTGCTGCATCGCTCGATAAAACTGATAGACACCCTTATCACAGTGGCTAAGAGAGATCATTCTCAAATGTCCAACATGAATGTGCAGAGCTTGGTATGCTAACAGATGTAGGCTCCTGTTTCGATGTTCGTAAGCAGTTTTCGTCTCCCAAAGCTTTCCTCGTGATTGTGGGCCCGCTTACTTTTGTCGAACCGATAAAAAAGTTGGCCCTAAGTATTCGACTTGGTCTGAGGTTGCGCATTGCTTTATTTGCTTTCACGTGAGAAAAGATAGGTGTGTTCCTTGAAATGGTTTTCATAGGTGCGGTGCCGGATTGAAAAGCGGCTTAGATAGGGCGTAACAAGGGTCCTGGAGCCAGCTTAGTCAACATACACAAGGACAGCGGATGAGTCTTCATGGCACTGCAGAGGCGGTAGAGGGTGCACCGGGGCACACACGTTGCATTCCATAGGATTAGAAGATCATGCGTCACCTTCTGTAATCGTGTGGTTGTCTCACACTCACACACAAGCGCACTATTAGTCGGCGTCCTAAGCTTCATTGTGTATGTGCACAACGAAGCGTTGGGACGTATTACAAGGCCGTCATAACACGCTCGTTTTGAGAGTGTACGTCAGCCGAGTCGGTTTTGGTCCCTTATAGCGTTCTGTCGAGGCCGACAATGTACCGTGCGCGAAGCCACAAGTCCTTATTAGGAGGGAACCTCGGAAATATTTTCATCGTGAACTGTGCCGTCAAGGATTTATATGAGCTTGGCTTCCCACGCATTTTTGAGTGAAGACTAATCCCGGCTGAAACCGTCCAGCTGCGGCTTCGAGGATCCCACGAATCTGTCACGAATTGTGGTTGTTCCCTTCAGGCTTTGATGAAGGCAATCCTGCCGAAACGGTAGCTCTGTAGAGCTGTATACAAACGCTGTAAAGAATTCGACCTAACATCAGCTTCATCAAACTTCACTCTGAGTAGTGAATGGCTCAAATAGCACACATAGAAAGACAGTTGTGTTGTGCACATAACATGATGCTGGGGTGTTGTTGTTTATCAGAACTATCGCTTGGTATAATGCGTGAAGCTAGTAGAGCTAAAATTAAGAACAAATCTCAGGGGACCTAGGTATTTCCTTTTGGGGTTGACCATTTTTCATAGCCTGGTTACGACAAAAGAGGCTATGTAATTTTGAGCATCAGCCACGTGAATTCTAATCTGCCCCTGAACCTCTTTCCAAGTGAACCTAATGTACCGTAAGAAGNAGTAAATGGCTCAAATAGCACACATAGAAAGACAGTTGTGTTGTGCACATAACATGATGCTGGGGTGTTGCTGTTTATCAGAACTATCGATTGGTATAATGCGTGAAGCTAGTAGGGCTAAAATCAAAAACAAATCTCAGGGGACCTAGGTAGTTCCTTTTGGGGTTGACCATTTTTCATAGCCTGGTTACGACAAAAGAGGCTATGTAATTTTGACCATCAGCCACGTGCATTCTAATCTGCCCCTGAACCTCTTTCCAAGTGAACCTAATGTACCGTAAGAAGTATCTCAGCGGGATTCTCATTTGAGTCATTTTCTGGTTCAGTGACGTGGCTAATGCCGTCGGCGCGCTTCCGCCAACTATGAGGGAAGTCTAAAGGGTATCCTAGGCGAACTGTCGATGGAGAAAAAGGAATTTAGAGAGGCAAGTTTGCCTACCAGATCCCAAGCTGTATTTTTTTGCGAAGAAAGTCACAAAAAATCCCCAACTTCGAAGAGGCTCTCAGTTGGGAGCACTAATCATAACTTCTATATCAATCTTCGGTTAATCTTTCTTTACTAATATTCATAAATATATCTAGTGAAGCGGACAGAGGCTCTGTAGTTGCAGTTCGAAGTTGCCAGTGCCTTCTGTTCAGAGGCACAATTCACGATAATTCTGAGGTACTTATTTTAAGTAGGAAAGCGAAAATATAGGTTCGGAATAGTTCATCGGTAGTGAAAAAAGCAAGTTGATTTGCCTATTTCGAGAGAAAGGTTCCCCAAAAAAGTGAAAATATAGCTCGGACTAAATTACCATGACGGAAATAACATGGTAAATGGCTAACTATATCAAGTCAGAACTGTCTAGAAGTGCCTTCCACTGTCGTCATGGCTCACGACAAGCTGTTTAAACTTCCTATATGGGTTCCCTCGTGATTAGTGCACCCTCTACAGTGCCGGTGTAACTCGTCCGAGGATTCGGACAGGTCAATCTTTGAGCCTTCATAACTCCCTAACTAGGCCGTTTCCCGACGTAATAAAGCCAGATATGGTATACGCGTGGACTCAAATTCATCCTAGGAGGACATCTCACAAACCATTTTTATCGTGAACTGTGCTTTCAAGCTAAGTCGGTATTCTCATCTAACAATCTGACAGGTACCTCATTCCATGAACTCGTTGACCGACAAGCTCGCTCTCGCTTTACTTTATGAGGTCCACGTAGGCATCCATTCTTATGTACTGTGAGAGATCGAAGAAGCATCTGTGACGTATCTCAGAAGGTTCAGAGACAAGGAACAGGGTATAAGGCGGTCCAGAAGTTTATTTTCATGTAGGGGAATATCGGACACAAACAAAAGATATGTATACAGGATTCTTAACAGAATAACCAGCAGAAAGACACTCTACGATACAGCACACCTGGAAGTTGTTGCTAGTCGCTGAAATGCATACGAAAGTGTCACGGATCAGCAGAGTGGTACAAAGAAGTACATAAAAAAACAAAAAAGTGATTTAATGGCTTATAGGACACCTATACTCTTCTCATAGAACAGTATAACACTATCGCTACGTAACGTCTTACTCGTGATCACAACAAAGTATAAACTGAATCTTATTATCCCTTAGAAGTACCAACTAACCGTGTTTATAACTGGGCGACCCATGAGGGAGCAAAGGGCCATCGCACGACACACGAAGCTGAGGGGCTAGGCCTACATAGTGACAACGCAAAGAAAAGCTGGCACCTATGATCGTTAGGGACCGAGAGTGGTCGCAGTAAGTCTGAGCTCAGCCTGAAGATGAATATGGAGGACAGTAATTAAGAAGAGTAAGGGATGGTGCTACAGGAAGGGACGTATTGCGTGACCAGTTCAGGAAGGGACCTTGGAAAGCGTGAGCAGTTTCTCAGGAGGCACATGGTCGGCCAGAAAACGCCTCCATCGCTCGTTATGTCTCATCTGAATCAGCTCGAAGTCGATTGAGGCCAACTGCACGCATGTAACGCTCTTCTTCAATTCCGATCCCAATTGCAGGAAGCGGATCTGCAAAAGCAAGTGCAGCTGAAGGATGGCTTGCTTGATTGCTGACGATTCTTTGACCACACTGATGAGCGCTCTTGCGCCTAGAATGGCAGGCAGACTGACCTCGATCTCCAAACGGCTTGCATTGACCTCCTCCAACTCCATCGTCCATACGGCTACCTGTCGGATCACACTGGCTACTTCTGCTTCCAACGCTTCAAGTTCCTTGGGAGAATCTGAAAAGACGATAAGATAATGCAAAAGGAAGGAACGAGAACGACATCATGAAAAAACATTGTAAACAGTGGTAGATTGTTATCAATAATAATTATTTGGGGCGGAGGTGGTGTAGGGGCAAGTGGTGCACTGTCTCACACGCGCCATCAGGGGTTCGAATCCCGGATCGATGCCCGCCTAGGCCTACCAAGCCCTCCATCCCTCCGGGGTCGGCGAATTGGTACCAGACTCTTTTGGGTGATAAAGCACTGACTTGCACATCGTGGCCACCGCAAGTCATTGAATAGGCCANGGCTCTGTAGTTGCAGTTCGAAGTTGCCAGTGCCTTCTACTCGAAGGCACAATTCACGATAATTTTGAGGTGCTCATTTTAAGTCAGAAAGCGAAAATATAGGTTGGAAATAGTTCATCGGTAGTGAAAAAAGCAAGTTGATTTGCNGCACTCATTACGCCACCACGAATCTGAATGGAAGTCGAGTGCGGGGGCGCATCCCTCAGACGGGATTGATTAACGCCAAATTTTTATCTTTATAGTAATTAATTGACTATAAGTGATAAGCTGATTGTGTCAGGGGCAGCATGTATGCAGGTGTGGGCGTTCAATCGGGAAAAGAAGAGATTTTTGCGACGAATTCAGGACATTCAGATTCGGACCACAGGTGAATGGATAGGCGCTGATTGATGACCAGAATCATATCGACTGATAAGGTCCGATAAAAAAGGTTGTGAAACAATGCCACTCGTTACCCATGTGTATTAAAAGTGGGTTTTTTTCGACTTAGTCTGTCTCGGAGAGTTATTGAGCAGCAAAAAAAGCAGATAACAGTTGGCAGATGAAGAATGAGTTTTTCGAGCGTTAATCATTCCCGTCTGAAGGTCGCCCCCACATTCGACTCCCATTTGGAACAGCAGTGGATGCGTATATCTCCTATACAATGAATTGCGGTGGCCAAGGTTGACGAGTCAGTGCTTCTATCTTCCCAGACGAGTCTGGTAAGAATTAACCGACCCCGGAGGGATGGAAGGCTTGGTTGGCCTAAGCCGGGATTCGAACCTGTCATCATGCGTGTGTGATAGTTGGCTACTTGCCACTCATTACCTGACAGATATGCATGGTAATAACCAGTGCTGATGGAAATCGCAGATAAGGGTTGCGGAAGGGGGATAAGCCAACCATTTTGGCATGCCCTTCTTGTGGAAAAAAATTCTACGAGGAAGTGCAACTTAAGGGCAAAATTTTGCAAACAGAAATGCTGAATCGATTGTGCTGTGTGACGGATTCCCACGAAAAATCTGGCATTCTGGCTATGTCATCGATAAAACGAAGTTCAGCCCTAACCAGACACTTTCCAGGTGATAATGATAAGCATCACAGTTTTAAACTTCGGAACATTGATCAACCATGTAGGACGCGCCACATATTTTAACTTTTAGCGAAATTCACAGATATGGAGTTGACGGGATGGCCCATGCGATAGAATGCATGCAGTGATTTGTCCAAATGTTTGTTTTCGCCACCATTTGCCTCAAAAGACAGTCTGTTTTGTAAGTGAAGGCACGATCCCGAGTGAGCACATTTTTGAGCTTGACATCAATGCAGCCACATTGGGTCAACGTATTATAGAAGGATTCGTACATGCGTGAAAGCACGATAAAAATGGTTTTTGATATTCTCCCCTGAAGAGATCCTGTGACCCTCAAGGATAACACCAGGGACACGGCCGGATCGAAAAATGGCTCAGATAGGGTGTAAAAAAGGCCCCCAATCCGGCTTATCCTACACGCACACAGGGCGGACGAGTTCTAGGGGAGTTTAAAAGGCTGAAGAGACTGCATCACTCGCCCCGGGACGCACACCTTGCACGCAGTTAGCTTACAGTAGCCAGCTGTACCCAATGACGCGCACATCTGGACCGCTCGTACGACTACGCTTCCAACAGTCGTCACATTCTCGTCCAACCGCTAACTTCACTACTTTTTTTAAGGCATTGTGTTATTCCGAATACGCCTTTCGTCTTTTCATAGCCACTTTTGCACCATTTCGGACCATCGCCTCCAATATCCGTTTAAAACTAGATACCCTCGAATTAATGTGGTCCCCGCTCTCAAGGACCCGGCACCGGCTTACTTCGACCTCGACTTGTGGTAGTTTCGTGCTAATTAAACTTTTTTGGAGTATTAGACGAACATGGTCTCAAACTTAAGAATTCAGGATGATTCATTTTCATGACGTATGTGAAAGGCATTTTTCGCAATTTCCTGCACAGGAGAGGGTGTCATTTGCGGAAGAAACATGACTGTCACGATGCCACGATGCTTGTCAGCTTCCGGTGGATCAAGCCTGAAGGCGCAGTCACGATAAAAATGGCTTCTGAGATTTGCCCATTACGTGAATTCGACAGTCCCCCTTATACCATACCTGCCGTTATAAAGGAGGAAAACGTCCTGGATAGGACACAATAAAGGACCAGAGATTGTATCGTGTGAATGCCAAACCCCCTAGTGAACGAGTTTCACGGCTTTGTAGAGGCTGCATCACTCACAAGGGAACCAATGTAGGAAGTTCAAACAACTTGTCATGACCCATAGCTGTGGTGAAAAGCAATTTTGGACAGTTACGGCTT
>UZAF01017713.1:7293-24022 GCA_900617895.1 Haemonchus placei
TTCCGCCTGCTCGATGTTGGGTGTCATAGCCACGATGTCATTTGCAAAGCGGAGATGATGTAGGTAGCGGCCGTCAACCTTTACTCCCATGCTTTCCCATTCCCATAAAGCATGATGTTCTCGAGAGCGGCGCTGAAAAGTTTGCGCGAGATCGCATTTTGTGGAATGGCGAGATCTGATCGTGAGGTTGTTGTAGAGCTCACAAAGCATCCTTACATATTGAGTAGGAACACTCTGGTTGCCCAGGGCTTCAAATACCGCTTCTGTCTCGACGGTATCGAAGGCTTCCTACAAATCGATGAACGTAAGACATAACACATTTTGTACTCCCGCGATACTTCAATGGGTCTCGTAACGGTATGGATTTGATCAATTGTACTGAACCCTCCCGAAACCCTGCTTGCTCGCAAGGTTGAGCTTCATCTAATATTCTGAATATTCTGCCTATTCAGGATGACGCTTTGAAAAGCTTTTTGACCCCAGACAGCAGCCAGATTAGGCGACAGTTTTCAATATCGTCTGTCGTTGTTATATTATAATGTTGTTTATATTGTTATCTTATACAGCAACACGGTCTTGCTAGTTATCCACGAATGGGCACTTTGCACTCCATTGCACCGTTTCCGACGAGTGAACAGTCAGGCTAGGGTTTCCACAACGAGTGGCGGAAGGCTCTCTAAATGATCTGCTTTGATCGTGTCGGGACCGGGTGCCGTACCATTTCTCTCGACGTGATGGCATATCGAATTTTGGAAGGGAGAACTGAGGGGACGACGTATCCGTGTTGCCTAAGATGGAAGGTAGGCAGGTAGACGTGGTTGTCGTAGAGATCAGAGAGCAGTCGTTGATAACTTCTCCATTGCCCTTCGGGATGCAGTAAGTTCCGTCAGGACGACGAAGGGAAGTCATCTTGGTCTTCCAATCGACGAAGCTCCGACGGGCTTTGCGTATGCTCTTCCCAGCCTCGGCGGCTTCAGCCAAAACTGCTGCTCTTCTTTCACTCAGGTCTTCCTTTATCGCTTCTATGCATTGCTTCGCAAGTTCCGACATTAGCTGCTTATCCTGCAGCTCGCGCGATTCCACGCTGGCGTATCAGCTAAAGAGTCTTCGAAGAGAAACGTTTCTTGACATCTTCGAGACCCTCATTTCTCCTGGCACTATCGCGGAGATTTCAGACGAGCCGCTCGTATTCTTCATCGATGTTGTCGCTGACGGAATCATCCCACAAACTCGCGAATGAAGCGAATAAGCTCAATTGACAACAGTTTTGGGGCTTTGTTTTTGAGCCTCGCAGCTCCCTCTCTCTCTATTTACGCGCTCAAAAGCGGGTCTAGGGCGGAGGTGACGATTGTCTGATACCGTGCGGTACTTCGGAACAACAGCGACGTCAGTCAGGCAAAACTTTCCATTGACGATGATGTGATTTATTTCATTATGGAACTGCTCACCATGAGACTCCCATGTCCATCGGAAATGAGAAGACTTCTGGAAGTGCAGTCACCCTGGATATTGTAGATTTTTAACGATTTTCAAAATCTCCAGAACGTTTTTTTTNTTTTTTTTGTTGAGTGGGCAAGATTGCTTTTCGAAATATTTTACTTCACGGGTTTAAGCTCGGTCGAACTGCAAAGGAGGCATCCACAAACATCAGCGTTGTATGGGGAGAAGGCACTGCACGAACGGCTTGTCACTGATTACAGTTCGAGAGGGATTCCCAAGATATGACCATTTCCCATACAGCCGTCGATGGCCTTCAACTTCTATTCCATTGCCGATAATTCCCATCTCAAACAGCTGGAAAATGTAAAGAACATGGCAGTGCATCCAGCACTAGCAAATTGCCATGGTCTACTGAATTTGCACGACAGTGCACTACTGCACGTGTCACAAATTGCCTTCCAAAAGTTGAACGAGCTGAGGAACGGAGCTCTCTTCCACCATACTCATCAGACCTGTGGAATCTTATGGGGCTTATTTTAAACAAGTGTTTTTCTAGATGAGTTGTGATTTTCGAATATTAGCTGTCAAAACGGTACGAATTTTCCTTACAACCTAATATAATGTACTATAAAATACACATCAAAGAGAGAGACAGAGAGATCTTTTGCTTACAAGGCAGATACCAGCGCAGGGAGCAAAAGCTGGCTTTCACGTTTTTCAAAAGAGAGCGTTACACTCTCTCACCAAGCAGTGTTGCAGCACTGTATGCCTTAATCTACGGACAGAAGTTTGCTGGGATTATTGGTTGAACAAAGCGAGAAACCAATAAACTGTCATCTCTTCTCAACGTACATAGTTAACGCAATACTGTGCCTTCAAAAAGTTCACACTACGACGCTCCTATAGTGGAAAAATCGAAACGGATAATTTAATGAAATATAAAGTTTTTCAATTTTGGGAACTTTCAAAAAGCTCGGAAGGCTTTTCAGTACACTAAGTAAGGGTTCTCAAATTAGCGAAATGGACTCTAGAATAACCATGCCCGTTTCGCATTGCTTATAGGCATCATGTCTATGAAATGTCAACATATCCACATTATATTGACTAATGAATAATTAAAAGACTAGGCACTGTTAAAGTCAAGTTAACTTACCGTCCGCAGAAATGAGACGTCGTCTTGCTCTCCTCCTGATGTTTCCTCTTTGTCCGCCATCGCTTATCGCATTCCCTAAAATACATGTAAAATTAGGCAATATATGATGTGGATGATTAGACAGCGGACGGCTGATGACGAGTTAAACTTGCGAAAAAGGATCAACAAATGATGGAAGTCTTGCAGGTCCAAACACTTCATGTTGCCACGATGCCACCTACAAACTCTGCGAAGCGAGGAAAGAGTAGGCAAAATTACCGAAAGCCCTTATTTCAGGTGTCAGGCCGGTAGTGATTGTGCCCTGCCAGAACGCATATCCCGAAAAAGGCCATTACGTTTCGTAGACGCGACTGTTGTCTAGCGATATTATGCAATAGCACCATTTTATTCAAAGGACGTTAGGATAATACGGTAGTACGAGATTGATGCTGATTTCTTGAGACACAAATTTACGTGCATTGTCGATTCTCTATAGGAATCCTTGCCGCTCTCTAACAATCACGACATTTAGGATTGTTCCTGCCTCAGAGTTACCACCTGTTCCCCGAGCGTTTCTATCGTAAATTATGTCATCGTCGGGAGAACAACTTCGAGGATTCGTCCTCTACGGATAGGGAAGCAGTGCTCGCTCTTTCGACATCACACTGCACTCAGAGGGAACCCTGCCAGCCATATATCTGCTAGTCGTTTATTCCCTCGCTTTCGTTCTAGGGGACGACAACACTGGACGAGTTTTGTCGTCCAGACAACCCGTTGTTCGAATACAAGCGAGATCACAACGAAGTGAAGAATAGGCCGGAGGCTACAAGTAGTGCTCTGGCGAAGATTCTTGAGGGCGACCAGGCAACGTTGTTCTACATCCTTAGGAACACGATTACAGGAAACTTCTTGCTCGATGAGCCCCACCAACTGACCCATAGTCTCCACTCCGCGCGCAACTAGCCTTTAGCTCCTCCTCACCTCCTTCTCTGGTGATTTTCTGCAGGTTCTAGTGACAGATTGGGCTTTTCGGAACAACAACGAGAAGGTCGCTGCCCGTCTCTTGAAAGGAAAAGATCCGTTCTGCAGCCTAAGCCAGAATAGCATCCCAGAAAGGTTTTTCTGCACAACATACTAAAAAGGAAGACTATTCCATGAACCCTCTCCTTCCTCCCTCTAAGCCAGAGAGTCACGGCTATCAGCGACAGCAGTCAGCTCCGCAACTCGCTCATGAAATCGAAGAACAGCAACCGAGAAATTCTAACCCATCTTTTGCATGATGGTGCTCGGCCTCACGTCGCAGTTCAGTTTACAGAAACATGCCTGAAATAATTTCCCCAAACTTTTCTATGATCGCCCCTGACTATCCTATCACCTTTCTAGTCACCTCCAGTTTCATGGCCAAGATGATGTTCACCTATTCTGATGACTTCAGAAATGCTGTGGCTTGAAGCTTTAACTCACAGTCCTCTATTTCTGGGAGAAAAGTATAACCGACTTGCCCCCACGCCGCATGGATGACATACAGTGACATAGATAACAGTGGTGATTATGTTATCAAAGGAGTAAGAGTTTGAATGAAAATAGGGAAGAATTCAAACATCCATTTGAGTGTCTCAGGAGTTCCGCAGCAACGTAATAAAATCATTTTGTGTGTTTGGCATTTTGGAAGTGTTTGGTTGTATCGCAACACCCCTCATCGTTGAATTTTTGGGTTCTCTATTTCAGAAGTTGCTGGACCTACACGAGACTTCAACTACTGTCACAACACTCCCATCGACCTGCAAAATGAGGTGATTCCTTTACGACTGGCCAGGCCTCTCACTGCCAGGCGTTCACTTTCGACGAAGCCACTGTGGAGGTGAATCCCAACCCATGCATCCTTGACTACCATCTTTGGACGAAAACAACAGCATAGACAATCTTTGGTCGGGACATATTTCGACTTTAGTTGGAAAAGGCACGTTTGAGGAGCAAAGCGAGTCGAGTGGTACATGAACATTAACCGTGGCCTGCCGTTAGCTATAGCATGAACTTCGCGCCCTGATCTAAATGCGCACAATTCGGGAGAGGCATGTCAGCACGATCACTTGATCAGAAAAATACAATCAAATAGAAAAGTCGCTCATTTACTGCTCTCTTAGCATGTGGAAGCGCGCAAGTGGAACGACAAACAAGAAAAAATGAAAAAAAGAAATGTACCGAATCATCACATTGATCGATATGATCAATATAGAAAGCGAGGATCAATCAAGCGGATTCGAGTAAAATGATGAGGTTCACAGAATGAAATTATTGAAAGAGCACATTGATTGCATCAAAAGAATTAGCTATGTTCAATGGAACTTGTAACCAACTGACCCCGAACCCGCAGTCCAACAAGTGGTCCTATAACTACGTGAGCAGCCGTGTGGCGCTGATCTCACATTGATCGGATTTCTCAAGGTGGTCAAAAACTTTGGGTAATTTCTCTATGCTACGAAAGATTCCAACAGAGCCTTTAAAAACCTTTCGGTCGGCTCTACTCCTGACTGAAAGTTCATAATTATAAGATCAGATTAGGTTAATCCCTTTTTTTCAAAAAAAAAAAATCACTGTAAGGGAAGTAAAGAATTGGATAGCTTCAACTTCATCAACATACTTGAGTTGCGCCGTATTTTTTTTTCTAAGACAACAAAAAGCATTTACATAAAAAACTCCGTAGGACATGCACACGGCCGTGGTGGAGGTCCTCAATGTAGATGATCTGATTTCATCCTACCTGTTCTCTTTCATTTCCTATGTAGTTGCTAATCCCTCATTGTAGAAGCCTGCCATTAACTTCAGTTGCGTCATTATCTCATATCTCTATATATGTATGTACGTCATCTTCTGTTGTGATGTAGAATTAGTAGAATCCTTTTTAATCCTTCTACTTCTTTGTGTTGTCCTCATATTCCCTTGCCCTGAGCTTATTCCACCCTGTGGTCCCGCAAAATTCTCAGCTCGTGTTATTAGTACCGTAGCACTGCTCTGGTTGGAAGGATGAGGTCTACACAGCCTCCTCGTTCATGGCCAAGCACTTGCTGCCCAACAACATGTGCAGGTCTATATTTAGCAAAATGAGTTTCCCTTCCATGACTCTTCCTGACGTGCAAGCGTACTGGTCGCTGGACTCAGAGGGTACTAATGGAATCCCTCATTTCATCCCTAGGCCATTTATCCGAGCCATCATGACCATCTTAGTCATTTCCCGATTTCAAGTAGTATTGGACTTTTCTGATGCACATCCTGAGCACTCTACCATTGGCTTTGGAGTACAGTGGAGAGTCGAGAAACGTGCTTCTCCGTATTGAGGGGAGGGGGGGGGGGGGGGGGGGGGAGGGTTGATCCCTTACAGGGCATGAAATTGCTTCCAATGGACCACGCGTCATTTTGTTAAGTTCAGTTTGAGGGTCAGTAAGAAGAGGAACGGACACAGAGCTGCTCCTGGTGTCGCCCATGGAGTACAGATTTTCCCTCTAATATTCCGAAAAATCAGAACAAAAAGAAATCGAGTAGTAGTTTTACAGGTTAATGCGGTAGTCTTCTACCTTATTTTTCCCTTTTCACATGAACTAAATCCTTATTTTTCTATTTCCTCCCACTGCTAACGTGCATTTCTCGAAGTGAGAAAGTGCTACTGAGAGAGACAAACTCCTATCACTGCAGCTGCCCCTGTTTACAATGTACTGCAAAGTTTTTGCACTACAGCGGCAGTGCAGAATGGTCTGGCTAACAAGAAGAGGGATCATGTTGCTGAGGTAGCTATAAAATAGCAGTGTTTGCATCCTATCAAAACAGCGGATCCAGCTCTCGAGAAAATCATAAAAAATAATCCTTGCAAAATGAAAAGTCCATAGAAGCTTTCTATGTTACCTAGTGGTTGGGAAAATGTGTAATTTGCCCTGCTAACTCTGGTATGGTTACAACCCCATTTCACATAAGGAAACTGTTAGGTCGTCTAATACAGCTACAAAGAGCAATCGGAAGACAGGAGGCACAGGATGCAATGGGCTGCTCCAAAAAAGTTGATGTAAAATTTGACGTGATGCGATGACGTTACAAACTTTAGAATGATAAATTTTTCGGCCAATCTGTTAGCTTTTTAGGCTGCTCCAAGTACATTTAATAATTTATACACTTAATGGAATCCTACGAATATAGTAATTCCTCGACCCAACGAATATGATCGTGCCATCAACTTTTTGAGAATTAAGGCTTCTTACGACCAAAAAATGCTAATTTTCGTTCGGTGCTATAAGAGCCAAAAAACACAACACGGGAATCATTCTGCTATAGAGCCCGAGTTTTTATCAGTTAGTGTTCGTCAAGTATTGGATTTCTATTGAATCAGTTAGAGTTGTCAAGAGGGAGGCTGGCAGAGTACTTGTAACTCCATAAAAATGAACGAAGACGTCATTGCAGAAGTGAGGTGGTGAATCCAATAGGTTTACGTCGAAACCGACTTCTTCGAATTCAAAATTTCAAGCTTTGATTGGAACGCTGGTCAAAATTCATAGATGACCACACTATTGGGTCGCTTGGGGAGTTGTCGTGGGATGTCAGGGGCTCTACTCTCAAAGTAATCTCGAATCCTTATCCGAACGCAATGCCGTGAACGTTCAAGCATTTCAAGGTGTTCATCCAGCTCACGATCTCAACTTTTGATGGTGCTTTCAGTTGATTAGATTCATAAAGGCCCCTAAAATGGGGCATGAGGGCTTGTTGGAACCCAAATTGAAAAACTTCATCGAAATAGACAAGGTGATTTTAAAGTCACTCAATTGTGTGACACAGTAACCTCCGCAATGGCCACTGCGGACCTCTCTGGGCCTCACCCGAGTACCTTTTTATTGCGTCGTGTATAAGGTATGTGACCGACGTTTGGAAGCGCTTAAGTGTGTACGGGTGACTGTATCACACATTCAAGAACTTTAAGACCCGTCTTGTTCAAAAAAATGTTGGAGCACGTGATGAAATATATGATGCAGCAGATGAAATATAGCGTCTAACGGCCCATTAATCAACATTTTTGATTTCTTATGATAAGGAGCTCATCATAATGTGGTTAGCAATGATCCAACCTATAACTGTTCATTTGCAGCTTAGTTCTGAGTATAATTGTTAAATAATGTTGCAAGGTAGAACTTTTGTGCTTGCCCACCCTTTGATTGGATTCCTACTCTAATCAATTACCATAACTATTCGATACGCGGCTAAAAAGGGAAATAGCTGGATACTCAACCACATGTTAACTTCTTGAATGGACCAGTTCCGCCCAGGCCAACCAAGCCTTCCATCCCTCCGGTGCCGGTGAATTGGTACCATACTCGCCTGGGAGGAGAAAAGCGCTGACTTGTATATCGGCTGGCCACCGCAAGTCGTTGTCTAAGCCACAGACGCCACTACGACTCTGAATGAAATTCGAATACGAGGCGCATCCCTCAGACGGGATTGGTTAACGCCTAGAGACTACGTCCTTTTTCTCCGTCATGGTTCAATCACGGAGTCAAAGTGATTTCGAATGGGAGTCGAGTTGCAGCAACTCCTGACAGGCTGGTGGTCTTTGCTAGCTCCCCTACTGAACCGTAACCATTATTGCTCCTTATTGAAAACGTGAAACGCTATGAAATAGAATTCGAACAAAAAATGAATTTCTAGCAATTCATAAATGTAGGCTAAATTGTAAAGCTGGAGTATGAAGAAACAATCCTAGTGAAAGCTGACACTCCGAACCCAAATTTTGCAGTACGTGGGTTGAAGGGGTGCAATGCTTATGCCTCAAATGCCAAAACGAATGAGAGAAAAAGACTCATAAATCAGGTCCAGTGAAGCTGTCAGAAGTTATTGGCATTGCAAGTGAATGGCATTTCAATTTTGATTGTGTCGGACATATGACGTGATGAGCAGCGGAATCTCAAAGCGTACGTATTTCAATTCAACGCCGCAGACTAACCGGATTGAAAAGGTGGAGCTTGAAAGCCAAAAACCTTCAAAAATAAAAAAAAATCACGAGGACAGTCTAAAGGCAAAGCTTATGCTTGAGAAAGATTCTTTTTCAAAAACAACGTTCTTTTGCTTTCGACCAAAGTGGGCGGAGTTCTGAATTCTTACTCAAAATAAAGAGGTATGTACTAAAGTTGATATAGGCCAATTCACAGTGTCTTACAATCTTGACAATTCGCTGGCAAAACTTCGACTTCGGAAGGGACTCGAACACGTACTTATGCTTTCCGGGGATATTGGCTCTTTGAGCCTTACACCGATGTATATTATATTTTTGTTATATTGAGTGGCCGATATTGGCTGACCGGCTCAACACGTTGTCCTTGGGAGTGCTGATAGGGTATGACTTCTGAAGCATCAATAAGGAGAGGGCAAGCGGTGTCTCGGTAATCAGTGGATAAGACCACGGAGCCCTTATAACACTAGTGCGAGATCGACTCCCGCCTTAGACAGAAGTTTTGCCCATAACTCGCCCACCTTGTGAGAGTTTTGGATCACGACTAACAGTCAAAGAGAATACAAGTCAATATAGTGGCTTACTTACTTCATACTGGAACTGAGAGACTTTCAGAGCGATTTGAATGTGCTGAGATGACTGTTGATAATATTCAGGACCTAGTCTAATGGGAGTAGCATATGAGCTATATAGCAGCCTGGACTGCTGCTGTCTGGCTCTCGTAGTGCAACCTCAGTGCAACCCACAATCTCATCGAATTTCCAGGTGCAAGCGATTCCAACTGCAAAATTTCAAAGAAACATTTCACATCCTTTTGCATAGGTTTGATCACATTTGAAGGAAATTTTAGAAAGACTTCTCACCGAAATAGATAAATTTGAAATGAATGGTCAGTTCCTAGAGTCCGTTGTTACCTTCAGACGTACCCTAGCAGAATTCTGTTGATCCTGAATGATTTAAGAGATTTGCTTGATGCAGGAGAGATCAGGTGGAAGAGCATGGCTGGAACTAATGGACTGCAGCCTGCGAAGCTGAGAGCACATCCTGACTCTGTGCTTCCCCCGCCAGTCATCTGTTTCCCTTATGACGCAAACAATCCCTGAACGATGTAAAGTTCAGTGTTCTTTTCGAAAATGACAGAAATATCGAACGCGAAAAGCAAAACGCGTGTGACGTTCGTTATTACCGTGTTCCGGCCCATATGTATGTACATAATGGCGCTCTGCGTCATGTGGAACCAGTACAGCTTTCAGGCCATTAGATAGAAATTCTCGACGAAGGTCATTAGAGAGCTAGTTGCTCTGATTTGGGAGTTTTCTCTAGTTTCTCTTTGCATTTTCTTTTCGTAGACATGGGACTTTACCGAGAGAACTTACAAGGGACTTCCTGAATTAGTAGAACGGTATAGCGAATTTTGTTAGCGAAAAATTCATTAGCTCGTCTAGTACTCTCATTGAAATCGTATCGTTCAGAAAGTTTTTGATCAGGCTTTTCACCGATTTTCGCAATTTTCTATAAAGTCTTAAAGCATGGAGCATAAAGCTTTGGGGCGTTAATCAATCCTGTCTGGGAGATGTGGCCTCGCACTCGACTTCCATCCACAATCGTGGTGTCGTTTTGAATGCGTATGCGGCCTATACAATGTCTCACGGTGGCCAGCCGATTTACAAGTCAGTGCATTATCCTCCTAGATGAGTACCGATTAACTGACGCTGAAGGAACGGATTGCTTGATTGACTTAGGCGGATATCGACTGGGATCTGAACCCGTAACAGTGCGTGTGAGATAGTGCGCCAGTTGCCACGACACCACCTCCGCCCGTCAGTTTTCCATAACTTTGTAATCCAATTTGAACCGAACTTCCTTCTGGTTTTCTTGCCTATTTGTTTTTATTTTTTCCTGTTTTTGCATACTTATATATAGCTGATATCCTGTGGTGAGTGCTGGTTTTGTGTATTGCAATTGCTATACCCGAATGCTGATGAAATGTCGAAATCTCTACAACTGCACTTCATTGAGAGCATTTACTCTGTTGTTAAGAGCCCTCTTAGAAACGTGTCATCCTCCTCACCATACAATCAATCGTAGAGTTGGAACTGAGCGTCGTGGGTAGGCTCTCCTTGAATTATAATGATCAACTGATAAGGTATTCTTAGAATGAAGACGGCAGAGGTGATGTAGGAATACATCCCTCCGGGGCCGGATAATCATAACACCTTACTCGGCAGGGAAGTTAGAAGCCCTAATTTGCAAAGGGGCTAGTTACACAAGCATCTGTGAGACCGGGCTCCTGGAAACGAGCCAGCTCATCTGAAAATGAGATGGCACGTTTCCAGGAGCCCCGTTCTGCAGGTAGATAGTGGCCCCACATTTGATCGCTAGTTCTCCTAAAACATTTGTCTATTGTATTTATATGAGAAAGGGCAAAATATCATTTGAAAACAGAAATAAAACTGTACGCTGAAAAAGTTGTCGACGTTGCTTCCACTTTGGCTCTCATTACTAGCTCACATAAGTCTAAAATGAGAATTTTGTCTGGAACGAAGAAAAAGGAACGCTTCCTAAGGCGCTTGTCCTCAGAAGCCAGCCGCTGTACAAGTCAGCGCTTTTTTTCCTCCCAAACAAGGCTGTAGACAATTAATAGACATCGATGGGATGGAAGGCTTAGTTGGCCTAGGCAGGTATTGATGCGGGATTCCATCCCCAGCTCATGCATGTGTAATAGTGCGCCACCTGCCACTTGTCTCTACACCGCACTCTTTTTACAATGTTATATAAAATAGTAATAAAATACATTGGCTTCATCACCTTTAGTCGATTAATGATGTCATGTGGTGTAGGTCGACTGAATAGTTTAGAAAAAACACTCCTACCCGAGATTCACTCAAGGAACTCTCTAAAGGCACAGCTCACGCTGAAAATGGTTTCTGAGATTTCTCCTTTACATTAACCTGTGACCTCCAGCAATGGCCTAAAGGACACTATCAGGTCTAGAAATGGTCGAGATAGGGCCTATCAAAGGCCCCAGAATCGGCTTAATCGATGTACACACCCAAAACGGACGAGCTCTCATGCGCTGTAAAAGCTGTTGTGGTTGCTTCATTCACATCGGGACCCACACCATGCACGTAGGCAGTGTGTTGCAGTCAGCTGTAATGGTGTGCATTCGAGCAGCTCGTCAAAATACCCCTTCAGTGCGACTTTTTTCGTAAGATTCTCGTCCAACTACTAGTTTTAGGAGTTGGGAGCAGTAAACGACATACGGCTAAAAATAAGAACATGCAGGTTTGGCGGGTTGTTAGCGAAAATTCCGTATCGGACGGATCCCGAACCCGCCCTTGTGTTTCTTTATACCTTACACTACGATTTTAGTGCAATCTTATTCTAATCAAGCATCCCTCTCCGATTAAAGCTCACTTTCACTTTTCCTATTTGGGGAATCGATCGATTCAGTAAAGTTGATTGGCTGACCAGGAAGGCAAGGGGAAGTGCATGTTTAATGTGCGGCGCCTAGCCACTGCATCACCTGTCTATCTATTTATCACAGCCTGCCAGAGATTAAGAAGTTTATGAAATCCTAGATGAAATATGAGAAAAACTGTCAGCATGTGTCACTGAGAAGCAGGGCTGAAACGACTGTCTGCCCCTCTGAAGCTCGTGAATTAATTGAAAAACAGCGAAGGTCCCGAATTAATCTCTCTCAATTTCGCCAACACACCTCATAGGCTGTTGCACTGCGAGAAAGGATTAGAGGGAGGATTTTATAAGGAGTGAATGCCTTCTACATAGTTCAACAACCATTGCAGTGCATAACAACCACGACTTTCGTACTTGCACATGATCTCAAGACCTCAATACAGCTCCCATTAGAGAGAGTGAACGAAAAGTTTCATTAAAAAAACACTACGTAAGGATTGAAGTTAAAAAATTAGAACAAAGGTAAAAAATTCCTACAAGTAGAATGTACTTTGATTACCAGTTTGGACCGCCACATCCCAAAGTAATGCCAATTTTTTTCACTAAACTCATTATGCTCGTTTATTGGGTCGTTCACATGAATGGGAGCTTGAGATGATAGTAATTCCATGAACATAACTCGGATTTCCTTACTCCCGGGCCACAAAAGATGGAAATACTTCGAGAACCTACATTTCTTATTCTCGAGGTGCAACTTTGTTATTTGGATTACACCATTACACGTATTTTCTTCACTTTAGGTCTATCTCAATACATAAGAAAGTTTAGGAGGATCCAATTACCCATCTAACGGATTTTTTCATTATAAGAGCTCCCCTCCCCCCTGAACCAGGTCATTCGGGCGAAACATCCGCTCGAGTATGGAAAGTCAGCATCGGACATTGGACACTGGCACTCATCAGCGCAATGATCAAACATCCGTTCAAATGCGTTTATCGTTCGGATGCGAGCGGTGCTCCAAAACGTAACCCATAGCAAAAGATTCCGCAAACAGATTTCCACCCACTCAACAAATATGTAGCAGCCGTTTATGCTACTATACCAGAAAAATTTCCCAAAAAGGCTAGTATTTAGTATCGCTCCAAGGAAATCGTTATCTTATCGACAAAAGCTTTCTCCATGCCAGAGTAAAATTTGAGCATTTCAATGAAGGCATAGGAAGTAAGGAGAACGTAATAGAGGAGGAGACGCGTTGCGAAATTTGTCAGGGAAGTTGCTGAAGCTATCAATCTCATAGCAGTTAGCCGTGTGGACAAATTTTAGGTTGAAGCATAGTTTCCGAACCCCTTTGGATACTTGTTTTTGCTATTTTTGTTTACTGACTTGACTTTTGTGTTACTTCTTAGGCATATTTATTCAATCCCATATGCACCACCACATACTGTCTACAGCATGGTGCCAAACGCCTGGGAGGTTATTAGATCCCCCTCCCATAGAACTTCCTTGTCCTCCGGTCAAAAAAAGGTTGGATTTCGATTACAAATTCATAACTACATATTAGCACGCGATTTTTCTTGTGGGAACTCGCCTGAAAAACGGAAGGTGTGGTAATCCATAGATGCAGGGTATGGACTTTGGATGGATGAGGAGCAATCATCCAGCTAAGGATTTTTGTATTTCCCTGATGCAGGGTATGGACTTTGGATGGATGAGGAGCAATCATCCAGCTAAGGATTTTTGTATTTCCCTTATTTTTTTCCAGTAGCGGGGTAAGGGGAGGGGGGGTTCCGTTGTCACAATGAAGGAAATAACTTTGGTATAACTTTCCTTTTAGCTTGAAGGCAACGAGCTGTGCACAGCAGAATACCTCACTGAAGGCACAGTTCACGATAACTCCGGGGTACACTTTTCAATTCAAAAAGGCGTTATTGGTTGGGAAAAGCACATCGTTGGTGAGAGGAGCGGAAAAAAAATCGCGAAAAATAAGGCCTCATAAAAGGAGTGAAAGTAAAGATTGTACCAGATTACCATGACGGAAACTTCCTGGAAGGGGTATTCGGACGAGATTTCAGTTGTTGCAGTTGCGCAAAGAGCTGACTGCATCAAGCCAGAGCTGTACAGAACTGCCTCTCACTGTCGCTATAGGCCATTACAAGTTGTTTGAACTCAATACATGGGTCCTTTTGGAAATGGTGCAGCCTCCACAATACCTTGGAACTCATACGTAAATACCTATCTAGGCCGTTTTCGGACCTGACAGCCCGGATATGATACAAGAGGAAAGCCCAGATTTATTCTAGCGGGCTATCTCATGAGTCTAAACTGTGCCTGGGAAACTAAGTGAGCAGTTTCATCTGAGCGAGCAGCAGCAGCGCGTGAGCTGAATAACCTTCACGGATTGCGAAAGTTGGTGAAAGCTCACTAGGCAAATTGCTGAGCTGGTTCAAGAATTTGAACAAAAATTAGTTAATGAAGTTCTGGAAAATATGCGCCAAATTATTTGTTCTGGCTATCCGTATTCATTTCCAATAATTTTCCATTCTTGAAATGAAAAATAAATAAGGAAGATGGGATGGAAAGAATCGAACAGTGCACCAAGGGGATGGAAAGAATCGAACAGTGCACCAAGACAAGTAAAAAAAGATGAGACGAGAGAACATTCCGGAAGAAGCGTTAATGGGATGGTCGCCTTTGCAGAATGAAAAATCGCTGGGGAAATAGACAGAGACACAAGAAGCGAGGGAGGAGCAGAGGAAGTTCATGGGGCCATCCAGAATGATGGATGAAAAGAATGAATATGCACGAGTGTTCACAGCGTGCGTTTCAAGTTTCTATTGAGCTCAAAGTCACAGCTAACAATCAGAACTGCCCTCCAGTTCATATATTGGGAAAGAAGGTTGGTTGCTGACGATTGAAATAAGATTCATAAGAGCTGAGAATTCGGTAGCACCACCCACAGAGGTTGAGACGCGAACCATTCTTATCATGGGCTGTGTTATTACGTGACCAAAAAAAAGTGAATTGCAAAGTCCAGGTTTTTTGATCCTTTGGCTCCAAATCCATACCACTACCCCGCATTCGGGAAAAAAGAGCAGTCGGATTTTCGGAAACTGCCCTTATCAGGTTCTCTACGCTACTCCAATTAGGAGAGCTGGTAGAGGCCTTCCTCCACGTTCATCAAGCTTGGGTGGAGGTGGTGTAGTGGCTAACAGCCTACTATCGCTTGCATAGTGGATCGAATCCCTGTTCGCTATCCGCTGGGGTCATTTACGACCATGCAGGATTAAGTTATCAGTATCACACTCTCTGGGAGGGCAAAAGAGCTAATCGGACCAGCGCTCATTCAAAAGACCACTGCGATTCTAAGCGGAAGTTAGGTGCTGAGCGCACCCGAAACAGCTTAATTTCTCAGGGAGCTGGTTGATGGTTACCATGGAGCACACCTATAAAGTCCCATGACAGATCAACCGCCTTCCCAGAGCTTGTAAACACTAGAAGAAAGAACAGTACAAAATTAGTTCTTTTCTGATGAGCGCCTCCGCAGGTTCCTGAAGTACCCTCGACAGATGATGATGTTCTGCACTCCATTATGCCAACTTGCTGACGTGTTGTCTAAATTACATCTAGGGAGTCCTAACAAAAGCATTTTCAATGTTTCTCTCGAAGATGTGGTCCAGTCAGCCAAAATGCAAAGGACTTTTAGAAATTCTGAGTTTTGGAATTGAAAGACGCTGGAAGACGCTAGAAGCACTCATTTTATACTAGAACCCAAGAAAGATCACAGTAGACAGCGGCAAAAGGTAGTCAGCAAGCTCGGGAATTCAGTGTGTCGTTGGTTTGTACATAGTTCGCTATGAACAAAAATTTCAAAAAAAAAAAGCCCGTCGAGAAGTTCTGAAAGGAGGATCTCTTCTCGAAACTGGTTCCAATAATTGTTCGAGTTGCAACGAAAGCTTGTTCATCTCCGTTCCGACATTTCGGAGCATAGGCGAAATGGTGACGTGCTGAAAACGAGGGGAAAGACAGCTTTTCTAACACGATGTGCGCCAATCCATTTAGAAGCGAGCCTGTCAGTAGAGGTTTCGCTGGAAGATTTTAGTCTTAAATACTACATTTTTTAGTTTCGGCACCCCAGAACTTCCTCTAGGCCTGGACACTTTCTCAGTAGTTTTCTGGTGCTATTTAAAACCAAAGACTACTTTGCATAATATATTCGCCTAAAACGATAAGCGCAGCAACGGATTATCAGGGCAGTAATTGACAGAACTTTTTTTTATAACCCGAGCAAGTAAAGGGAGATCAACAGAAAGAAGGCTGACTGTACATTACCCAATGTGGAGCAAGATTTTTTGCCATCAAAGAACTGATGCCTCACAGAAACGGGAAACAGCTATCGATGAGGCTACGTTACCTTTGTTTTCCTTTGGCTAATCGCATACCAATATGCTAGCTCAAGGAAAGGAACTGATGGCTACAGAAACACTTTGCAGATTTCAGCAAAGCAACTCTAATCAAATCTTAGATTTCGGGTTAAACAGCTGGACGTGTTTCGTAAGATAAAGGTAAGAATAGTGGTTGGGTTACTGTAAAAGCCTCATAGAGTGGTTCCCCCAGGGTATGGGTACGTTCACCCAGAACTGGATGGACGCGGCAAATCGCGCGGCGAAAATCGTGGCGATTCAAACGGCTTTAGCGCATATTATTGGGGTCCAAATTTGAAGTAGAGCCTATTAGTAGGATTATCTGACCACACTAGT